>CM028359.1:83909617-84101014 GCA_016618105.1 Dendrobium huoshanense | reverse complement strand
TTTTGTATTTAATGAGTGAATAATATAAAACATAAAAAAGCATAAGATATGAAATGAAATCAAAATATCCCAATAATAAGACAACATGAAATATAGTTCAACTAAAAATTCTATCTTTCCCAAATCCCAGTATTCTTTTCATTAACATATAATTCAAATTTTCAAAAATAAATAGCAATGACATATCACATAAGAACTCATAAGTCATCAGCACTATCATCACTAAGGGGTTCTTTATTTGAATCATCATTATGATGAACTACTCTCTCCCCTTCCTCTCCTATAGAGTCCAATGTCAGGCATTTACTTCAAGATTTATGTAAGTTTTAATATATATAGCTTGAGGTGTAAGCCTCATGCAAGTGAGGCGAGGCGGGCCTCAACCAAGTTGAGGCGCAAGCCTCATAAAAAAAACTCGAGGTGTAAGCATTGAGACTTTTTTACTAGAATTGCGCAAAGGCGGGCCTCAAGGCGAGCCTCATATTGCGCAATTTTAAACCATGGTAGAGGATGGAGCTCCATGCGTTGGTGGAGGTAGCCACGTGTCTAGCAATGGTTCAAGTAGGCAACTGAGCTGTGAACTTGACAAAGTGTTTAATGCTGTAGCGGAAGAGAGCTCCGATGAGTGAGAGACTGACTTTAAGATGGTTATGACCATATCGAGAGGATTGCAAGAGGGTGTTTGCTTGGAAGGTAATCTGAGTGGAATTGTTTAGTGCTGGGACATTTCTTGGGGGGACCTAAAAGTGTTTGCTGAATGACTAGGATTATTTAGCTTATGTTCCCTGCCTCCTGTTCAATTTGGAATAAAATGTGTTCGTTCACATCCAAGAGTTGAGAATTTAATTTGGTCCACAGATGCTAGCAACTATAGTCATTTTTATGCCCTTCTATTATGAGGATATGTGGGTTTAAGTAGTTGTGTCATATGCTGCTGCACTTTTTTGTTAGGAGCCTAGAAGTCCACAAATACCTTGCTGAATTTTATGAATATTTTTTGGTGATGATAAATGGGTAACATGCTTTGATTGCTGACCCGTAGAAGAGCATATGAAAATTTTAGGTAGAGAGACTTTGTCTTGTTGAACTGCTACGTCTCATGCTTGGAGTTCTGTCTCAAAACCTAGTTCTTACCATTGAAACCATAGTAAACACTTTGAATGTCTGATTACATTGCTGTCATCATGCTTTGTGTGTTAATTTTTGCTATTAGCTTGGCTGATTTTATTTGGTAATTTTGTGCAATATAGGTGGATACAGCAGGTTGGTTGCATAGATCTGGACAAGAAAAAGGCCCTTCTTCTTTGAGCATCGTGCAGACAAGAAAAAATCTCATGAGGGCTCACGTTGTAGCATTGATACTTGATGGAGAGGAGGTATGGTCACCTGTTTGTTTTTTTCTCAATGCAAACTTTGGTGTGAATGACTAAAATTAAGGCATATAGATAAGCTCACAACATGACAAATTATTGTTTTTGGTGTTCTGTGAGTCTGAGCTGATGCTATACAAATATTTTTAATGTAGTTTAACAGGTTTTATGAGCAAAATAAAGATCAATAGGGAAGTGGTAGAATTGTTTTCTTGAAATAAGTACTTGGTAGGTCTTTCTACTGTAATGAAAGCTAAAAAAGAGTATAAGCCAAATAGTTTTAATGATAAGAAACAAATCATTTATGGAAGAACTAGATGTGGAGGGGAAAACATTTGCATCTTCATTGTTTGCCATTATGATAATATCTGATTGGAGCATGTACTGAAGAGAACACTAGTTGGCCTCCATATATGTTGTTAGATCTTGTTTCCATATATGTTGTTAGTTCTTGTCTCTAATTCTGTAAATTGATCATATTGGCACTATCAAATATTTAAATTATTTGTCATTTTATTTTTGTTGGTAGGATGATCGGGTTTGTAGTTCTATCTAGTGGTGTTAATTTCGGGTGATGGATCGGGTTCGGGTCAAATCCAAAATTGACCGACACTATTCAGGTCAACCCAAACCCGACCCATTTTTGCAAACTGATCAATTTTTCAGACCCGAACCCAACCCG
This sequence comes from Dendrobium huoshanense, assembly GCA_016618105.1. Taxonomy (NCBI): domain Eukaryota; kingdom Viridiplantae; phylum Streptophyta; class Magnoliopsida; order Asparagales; family Orchidaceae; genus Dendrobium; species Dendrobium huoshanense. The sequence goes on along the minus strand of CM028359.1, from coordinate 84,098,962 downwards.
CTTCGGGACCGAGTCAACCCGACACGACCCGAATGACCCGGAACCATAAAAAATTACTAGTTTTCGAGTGAAAACACGGGTCAAACTCCGCTTTTTAGGTAAAAACGGGTCAATCTCGGGTTTCCGGGTAAAAAACGGGTCAATTTCGGGTCAAAAGATTAACCTGAATCCGAACCGATTTTTGAAATGGGTCGAATTGTTGAACCCGAACACGACCCGTTTTGTGTCTGGGTTGACCCTAACCCGGAATTTTCGGGTCGGGTTTGAGTCAGATTTTTGAATCGTGTCAAATATTGACACCCCTAGTTCTATCAGTGCAATTTTAGCTTGGTGCTTTGCAGAGTATAATACTACTACACCTTCCACCCACACACGCCCGCTACATTACATTTGAAATATAGCATACTAAAATGCCAGCACACACACACTCCATTACATTTGAAATATAAGCTACTAAAATGCAATTATCACATTGATTAATAACCCTTCAACATCATATGAGTTTTTATACCCTTATTATCTAAATTAACGAAGAAAAGAAATGATTATTTCATTTACATTGTTTTCAAACTGACCCTCGGCTATTTTTAAATGAACTATCTATCCGAATGTATTTTTTAGCTGTACTACATTTTGTAATAAATTTGTAAAATCCACCTTTTGCAGGCTACATCTCTTTCATGCTGATGTAACTTCCTTGTGATCTTGGCTTTACCTATAAATGGATTTCATTAACATTATTTTTTGAGGAAAGTTATGCCCTCCTCTCTGTAGCTTGCTTTTCATTAAAGCGGATGATGATTTTTCTTTCAGTTGCAATGACCTTAGAGTGACCAATTTTTTTGATATTTAGGCTTTGTTTGAGACAACTTTCTTACTGTTTTCTAAAACAATTTTTTTATAAAATTTATTTGAAAGCAGCCACAAAAAAAAAAAAAAAAGTTGTCCCAAACAAAACCTCATTTGATTGCCAGTTTGCCACAAGGATGGTGTAGCAGCTCTCATTTTTCTATGTTTCTAATTTAAACTTATATATATTTTTTGAGCCCATGTTACTTAAACAATCTTCGACACAACCTGCTATTCTTGGAACTTCTATTCCGGCATGTTCTCAATATGCCCTTATGTTTTATTTCATTCATGAAACTGATTCTGCTTTGAATTGAGCAACAGCAGTTATGTATTCTTTGTCCGCGGAAGATATATTTTTTATTTTTAAGTTGTTATTTTGGGATTTTTCTTACTTATTGAATTCTTCTCCAAGTCATGTGATTTAATGTCATGCCAAATCCACGCTACCATCGTTTCATTAAAATAACTAATTGCACAGCTATAAGTAGCTCTTATTTAGGTCTACCTGCGGGTTAATTTACATAGCTATTGCTATAAGGCCTACTGTATTATTTTGTTTTTACTGAAATTATACCAAAAAGTATTTGATTTATAATGTAATAGCCAAAAAAGTATGTGATTCTTCACAGAATTTAGAAGTATTATGTAATACCCTGACTTGAGCGAGCCGCGTGAAGAAGACGAAGAAGTTGAAAAAGACGAAGCTGTCAAAGGAACTTTCCGTCGCATATTGTGGAAACCGAAGGGAGGAAGCTTAAGAAGAGGAAGAGGGTTCAAACGGTTTGATGTCGTTTGGTCTTCTGGTCACGACCGGCTTCGTCCACGGAAGACGATGAAGGAGTCGAAGAAGTCAATCAAGCTCAATTGACGTGAATTGCGTTGCTTGGAAGCCGAAGGAGGCGTCGATGGAATCAAAAGAGAGAGCGTCGGATGGAGTGTTCGTTGCCGTTTGGAGTCGAGGAAGCAGAGGATGCGATAACTTCTTTTAAATAGGGATTTAGGGAGATGAGAAAAGACAAGTGTTTGAGAACAGGAACAAGGGAGGAGAAATCAAGGTTTTGCATGCGAGAGGATACAAAGGCGAGGGCTCGACCAATTGAAGAAGCAAGTTGTTTATTTTATGTGTATACTGGAATTTTATAAAATAAATTAATCTTGAGAATTTAATCATTAGATTAATATTTATATTAATATGTAGAGAGAAGTATGTGTGTAAATTTTAATATGATAGATTTAATTTAATTAAATTGTTATAAGCACTAAAATAAATTCTTTTGAAAAAAACATAAAACTAAATTTTTTTTTCTTTTTTTGGAATGGTCATATTGAATTGATTGATAGTTAGAATGATTATTCAACATATGCACTATATAAAGTTATTGAACGATAAATGAATGAATTAGTTATATAGAAATGCTTGTGACATATATGTTCGTTTCACTCACTCATGTGGGGGAAAAATCATTTGAGAAGCTACAACCGATGGAAAACGGCTGTGAGAGAAAGAAGAATAAGGAAGGTATGTATATCATTTATTTTTATTATTTCTGTATAAAATCATTTCATAATTTTACTTAAGTAAAAAAGAAATGTTCAATTAAAGTTAGAAGAAAGAATTTAGGGGAGGAAGAAAAGAGAAATTTGAAGGAAGTTTGGAAATGAAGAAGAAGAGAGCGTTCATTTTCTACAACGAGGAACAAGTAAGATATTTACTTTAAATTTCTGATTAATTCATATAAGAAGTAGATGCAAAATTTTGGATTTATGTCACAGGAATGAATCCAATTAATGGATGGTGAGCCTTGTTTTAAGTGAAAAGAGATGGATCGAGGTAAATAATTGAAGCAATTAATTTTAATTGATTTTAAAGATTTTCGGAATGCAAATATGGAAAGTTAAAAGCTTTTGATAATTCCTCTATAATAGCCGATGCATTTAATATTACTTTTAAGGTTGTTATTCAAATGTTATTGGAACAGTGAAATGTGAGCTAAGACAAATATTGAAAGTATATTTCAGAGGATCAAAGATTTGAAAGGAAACTTAATAGGAGACTGAACATACAAAAATATTCAAAGTGGGGAAATTTCAATTGTTTTATAGCAATGTAAGAATTTTCTTTTATGTTATAACAATTTCGGTTAATTATCTGATTGTTACATGATTATAGTATTATATTGATTTGATGGTTATTATATGAATACATTATTTGAAAAGGATAAAAGAAATAGAAAGATGAAGTATTTGCTATATGGTTTTCTATAAAACATGGTAATACATCTAAAGATACAGTTAACTTGATAGTGATTAAATTACAGATATTCTTACAAATTTAGATAATATGTGATAGAAAATGGAGTAAATTAAATGATGATTTAAATGAAAAATGAAAGTAATTAAAAGAAGATAAAAGGTATGTGCATGAAAAAAAATTACGGAAATTCACCATCATATGGTACTGGCTCGGAAAGCAACGTACTCGTGCACGTTAAAATGAAAATGAAATGCTTGTATCTTTATTGGTACAATTAGATGTTGCTCCTGTATTAATGGCAATGGAAATGGAGTCAAATTTATTAAAGAAATGTTAAGTGGAAATGGACAAATAAGATAGAATATGAAATGATTTCTGTGAAATTATAAAACCTATAGTACATGAAAGAAGATGTATATGTTTAATTATATAAAGTTGAAGAAAAATATATGCTTATTTTATATGACTATTTTACATGATCAATTGTTGTATATTTAATGAGGATTACCCTCTGAGTTTACTTTACAAACTCATTCGCTTTAACTAACATTTTCAGGTAAGTCTCCTGATAAGTCAAAATGACTGAAAGAGATGAACTGTTTATAGAAGACGACGCTCAAATGAAAACATGTAAAATGAATTTATGTTTAAAAGCATATTCGATGTAATAGTAGTGTTAGTGGATCTTCAGTATTTGAGGAATATTAGTTATTTACTATTATGTGTAATTGTGAAAAATAGAAAAAAAAAATGTATTAACCGTCCGACTGTTCATTCCAGCCTTGTTAGTTCGAGTCTCCGGACCGGGTCTTGACAAAAGTGGTATCAGAGACAGTTAGGATATGAATCATGCTGGAAGAGCTATTAGGTTGATTATTGAAGTTAAGAAAATTGATTTCAGTTTAAATTTTGAATTTGTAAAGATATCTTATTTTATTTCAGAACTCAGAATGATCCTGAAGAAGATGTCGAAAGGGCAGTGCCTAATGTTGCTGTTAAACCTGATGTATTGACACAAATGATGACAGTTATGACTCAATTGATTCATGACTCATGGAATCAACCATCAGGAAGTAGCAGTGGCAGTAGTATGACTATGGATAAGTACTTAAAAAAGTTATTTTAGGATATGAGACCATCCTTATTTAAGGGAATAGAGGGACCAATTGAGGAAGAGAACTGATTGCTAAGGATTGAGAAGATTTTTGAAGGAATGCTCTATCCAGAGGAGAGAAAAGTCTCATTGACGACTTTTGTACTTGATGGTGAAGCTTAAGTTAAATTTTAGGTAGATTTCAGCATCACTTTGATGTCACCCCATAAAGGGTTTCTAAAAAAATGTGTTGAGATTCCCATTGCCTAGAAGAGCTTATCGACGATGTATGGGATACCATCATACCACAACCAAATGTGTCTCCCTTGCATCATGAAAGACTTGTATGGGAGGTGCACAGATCACCTAAATGAATGCATTTTGTACCCACGACACCAAGAAAAAACATGTATGTGTGTTTTATGCTAGTTCTCCATGTACTATAACATAAACTTCATGAGGAGCCTGTAATGTCTCCCTTATATCTTGCTCAGTGTTGAGAAGTATTTGTGTGGAGGTGAGAGCAGCACCACAAAGAGAGAGGGAGGGAGGGAGGGAGAGAGGGTTTGGGTGGGAGTAAAGAAAAAGAATGGTAGGAGTCTTTCTTTTAAAATATTATATAGTGAGGGTGGGGTTACATGGTCCCCCAACGTGCTTACATATAACAAGTGTCAAGGCATGCCTGATAAGGGCGCTGACAGTTGATGGTGCCATCTATGTTAGTCTCTTGGTGGGTTCTTGATGATACTATACCTAATGTACTGAAAGATACTCTTGTGAAAAAATGATATTGATGTATTGAGCAACGTACTTTATTTCTTGTAGTGGTATTGATACCAAACAATATTTCATTGGATGCATATACTTGTCCTGACTCTCTCTAGTTCTTCTACCTACTTGACTACTCCACTTGCCAAACACTTGCCAAACACAATTCAATCTAGAGCATGATTTTGTGGGATTATAAAATACATGATGTAAGTACGATATATTCATAGTGAGATGCACAAAATTACCAAAATAGTAAAATACCAAAAGTTTTACTATGAAAATTGTCAAAATATTAACATGGACATCAAATAACTCCAACAAATATTACTATATAGACACATGTTATCCAATTGTTCCACAAATTTAATTAATATTAGAACTTGCTAAACTAATCATCCTTGCGATCCAAGGATCATATGTCCGTTTGCTTGATTCTATGCATGATGGTTTAGAGAGAAACTCTTAATCGGACTATAATATATGCTCGTAAGTCTGAAGACAATATGATGCAAGCAAATTAGACAAAAAAAAAAAAAACAAATGAGAACACTAGGGAAAGTAGAAACCGACTCAATTCAACACTTAGTAAGCCAACACCAAACAAACCTAAAAACAAACGAAAGTTAAACACAAGAAAATTAAAAATAAAAATTACCCTCATAACAACCAACTAGTGGTCACCTCACATGCATCGAAATAGTAGGTAAAATGATTAGTGCTCAAGGACATGCAAACCAGTTGTCCACCACAACAACTTTGGGCCAACGTCCACCACAAACTCCTCCGGCAAATGGTAACAAACATGCCAACCATCACATTCAAAAGCTTTAGAAAAAAGATACAAATGGTGTGGACACTTGCGGAGAGAAGAAATAGATAAGAAACCTGAGATGAAATTATAGAGAGGAGAAGAAAAAGGGGAACATAGCTCGCTAGCTATCAAGAAGAAACCCTCAGGTTTTAGTGTTTATCACTCCCAAAAATTATCCAAATGCCACAAAGTAGCCCCAATACATAGGTGTAGAAAGGGAACCAAACAGCCAAACAACCGCCCACTCAAACCAATAAGACAGAGGGAGTTAAAAGACCAGACAACATCTGCCTGAAGCAGCACACGAAGGGGCATGCAGGAAACAAGAACAGCCAGCGAACAGAACAGGCGCCAGTGGGGAGAATCGGGACTGGCAGAGGAAACGAAAAGGCAAAAAGGGGAAATGAACCCGGGATGCACAAAAGCAGAAAAAGAGAGCTGAATAAAGGCTACTAAAGCCCAACAATCTACAGCTAGCACATACCCGAATCAACCAAACCACTACCACGGAACTTGGGTCAAACCCAAGTCAGCCCAAATGTCATGGCACCAAAGAAACTAGCACACCAAAGGAATAGCATGCCCAAGAGCACAACCTACACATGATCATTGATGCCTTCCATCATAGGGTAAAAAAAACATTAAAAAATAAAATTCAAATTACAATAAAGTTCAAAATAAAATTGAAATGAAGTTTGCATGCATCACAATCTCAATGAATATGCATATGAGCTTCGATTTGTAGGGAAAAAATGAAGAAAAAAAGCATAAGTGCTTGTGAGTGTGATGTAGACAAAGGGGGGGTCAACACTAGTCTAAAATAAATCATATTTTGGCTTCCCTTGAGTCTAGTAGTTCATCATATTTGAGCTAAACTTTTAGTTCATTTATGAGCTAGACTTTAGTTCATTTATTGAACTAAGGGTTAGCTCATTATGAACTAACATTTTAGTTCATTTATTATCCTATATTAAATGTACTTTTTATGCTTTTTATGTTTTTTATTATGTAGGTATCTTGGAATTCCAAACCGGCATTTGGAATTCCAAGAAATATCTTTTCCCATGAGGTGACTCATTGGTTTCCTCATGGCTTTTAGTATTTTGTGTTTGCCTCTTGGGATCTCACAGCTGGCTCCTTCCGTGTCCGTCCCTCGTTTCCCGTGGTCGTGGCTCTCTGTCTGTGCGGTTCCCCTCGTCTCTCGTGGCTGTCTCCTTGGTTCCTGGTTTGGGTGTTTAACCGTGAGCTTGAGGGGGAGTTTTCTATGTGTTTAATGCTTTGAATTAAGTGTTAAATTAATGTAAGGTGTCTTTTGGTCTTCCCCTTTCATACCTATATATATGGGTGGTATTGTAATGTTTTAAATAATTGAATATGATGTGATTTTTGGAAAAAATCTGTTAACCTGCGGGTTGCTTGGAAATCCTGCGGGCTCTTTCCACCCTTCTTTCTCATCCCCTCCGGAAATCCTGCGGGCTCTTTCCAACCTTTCTTCTCGGGCTTCTAATCTCTTTCGTCTCTCCGCAAGTGCCACTCCACCTGTATCCTTCTTCTCCAAGTGCAGCAACTTTAGGGTGTCGTCATTTTGTTTGCAAGAGTTGTTTGTATTGTTGTAAGTTTTCTTTTGTTTAGTTTAATTTGAAATGTAAGAGTTTGTTCTTCCCTTTTCTCGTCTTTAGTCAATTTCGTCCGTAGAAGTCCGTCGTATCTTTCGTGATCGAAAAATATAGGCTCCCTATATGTTTTGATTACATTAGAGTGTCATTGTGGGCTAAACCAAGGAAAGAGTTTTATGTGATCTGTTACCAAAATCTCTAGATGATTGCCTCATTCTTCGAGAACTATATGCATGTTTTCCTATTGGTTATAGAGCCACGCACGATCTAGTCCTGCCTTCATTTCGCCTTGGCTGCAACCTTCCAACTCTTCAGAGAAGAGTTTTTTTCGACTTGGGTGAATTTTGAAGTTAATCATGATCATTTGATTCTTCTCCAATTTAATCATTGCCATGCGTCTGTTTAGGTTTGTAGATATTTTAATTATGTAACAATGATACACTATTTATTGCCTTACAAGTCTAGTATGTATTGAAGATCCTTCTCTATATAAAAGGTACAATGAGACTATCAGAAACATTTAATGAATACTGAATGTTGAAAATTTCTTTTGTTCAATCGCTTTCTTTGCGTCTCTTCTTCTTTTGCTCTTATGTCATCTCTTAGCTAAATCTTATTCCCTTCTCATCATCCTGCCAGCTCAAAAGGATATATTGACTTAGAACACCCCGCTGCTAAATAGACATCAGCATTCACTTTAGTTGTATAAACTATATCAAACGGCGATCCAATATAACATAAATATTGGGCTCTAAAAATAGCTTGCTTGTTAACTCAATATAATTTAGCTTGCTGTGGAGGTTACCAAGTTTTTTCTTATACTTTAGCCTCTCATTGTCCTTTTAGTTTTCATCATCCTTTCTGTTTATTAAAAAAAAAATCTCTGGTGTGATATATCTCTTGCTATAATTATAATATTTCTTTGTTTTAGCATGCTGTATCTTTACAAATAGTTACGGCAAAATTAAAAATGTAGATTGCGAGAAAAAAGAGCAGTATGAAACATGATGAAGTGATTATAGCTCGTCAAGCAGTTGAAGAGGGCCGTGCTCTGGTTGTGATAGTGAACAAGATGGATCTTCTCAGAGGGAAACAAAATTCTGTCTTGTATGAGAAGGTTCTTAAAGTTGTACCTGAAGAGATCCAGACTCTAATTCCTCAGGTATGTTAGTTCTTAGGCATGGAATTCATTTGTTGAAGTTATATGGCTAGTTATATCTTCTTTTTTACTCGTAGCATGATATGTTCATACTTGTTTAGAGGTTAATTTACTGCTTGTCTACCTTAAGTTGTTTTGCTAGATGATTATCTTTTTTTTTTTAATCATACATATTTTGTAAATACTACTCTGCTCTAATATTCTTTTGAGTTTTTACAGTTCTTTCATTTGTATAGCTCTATAATTTGTTTTTGTTTTTGGTCTGAACATGTACAACACATAATAGAAGATGATCGATATGAAGGTTTGATAAAATTCTCATGAAAGTATTAAAAGGAGAAGGAATAGATTAAAGGTAACATAGCTAAAAAATCATGCAAAAATATTTTTAAAAAATATAGTTTACAGCTTGCGGTACACTTTATAGAAATTAATGGAGAATGAGGATTAATAAAGCCAACTCCAAGTAATTGGGATAATATCAAGGGAGCTGTGATGATGAGCAGTGGACTATTTTTAGGCTATGTTTATATAACTATGATTTTACATCTTTCGCCTTGGAATAAGTTTAAACTTGTGCTTTGAGATGGAATTTTTTTTCACAATTTAGCTCTCGGATGCCGGGTCTCTTAATTCAGAATTATATTTAATGCTGGAGTTTAGTTGGTTTTAGTCGATTAAATTAGCGCCCCCCTCACTCTTGCTAGGCTCCATGTGGTGCTTCCTGCCCTTCTACAAACAATGCAAGTGTGAAATGATGAGAAATATGGGTATATTGCACGTTGTTGTTGTCGTTGCTGTTTTTTTATTCCTTCTCTTTTGAGAAAATCGCATTTAGTAATGCTATATATATGAAAAAGCTAGCGGTAGATAAAATTAGAGAGTCACCATAGATGGCTTCATCACATAAAATGTTTCTTCTGGTGACCCTATTAGGAGGGTAGATGGATTAGATTCAATCTATGTTAAAAAAGTAGAGGTTGACCTAAAAAAATTTGGTTAGAAAATATTAAAAATGATATTTTTTATTAAATTTAAATGAGAAGTTGACTCTTCTTAGGATACAATTGAGAAAAAAGATTCATGTAATCAACCTCGTATAGTGGGATAAAGGCTTGTTATTGTTGTTGCATTTATTAATGCTTAAATTTTTAAAAGAAAGCAAAATATGAAAAACATTTGGATACTTTTTCTTTCCTTTTTTAATTAAGAATTTAATGTTTTTAAAAAAATTGAATAAATCAATGAAGTCATACAATAGCATCTAATTTCGTCTTATTACTTAAAAACAATAAAGAAACCATAATGCATTGTATTCTTTTTTTTAATGATAACCTCATTTTTGATGTATAAAATTGCAAGAATAATATTTGGCTAAGTAAATTTGTTTGAACTTTTATTAACACCTATGTTGATATTATTGAATTCCAAATAATATATTTGGAATGCTGATGCGCCTTGGTATCAAAAATAGGAACAAACTCTAAGAGATTCAACAAAAAAAAAAAAATAATTGATAAGAAATCAAATACGAACAAAGCAAGATACAATGATCATCTTTCAAAAGGAGGTCATTCTCTCCCAAACCCTAGGATCCCTCACACACAAAAAAAAAACTACAATACTCTCAAATCAAATTCTGCATACAAAATATAACATAAATCATACTACTTATAGCAAACAATAAATAATAAATTCCAAAACAGCCCTCCCCGATTTCCTCTCAAATCAACTCCCAAATCAACCCTCTTCAATTATGAAATATTTCCAAATTAATCTCTTCAAATTCGGCCTCCAAAGCAGCCCTCTTTAATTAAGAAATATATCCTAATTAATCTCCTCCAATTTAGCCCCCAAATCAGTCTTTTTAATTAGGAAACATCTCCTAATTAATACCCTTCAAATCAGCCCCCAAATCAGCCTTATATCCTTATTGATTTCCCTCTCCTATTTGAATTAAATAGGAGATCTTTCCCTCCTTAATTACTCTTCTAACATAATAGTTTATTGCTTTGTTGGGCCCCACAAGAGAGGCCGAAATCACCCTGGATTTGGTTTCAAGTTCTTCCCACTCCATCTCCTGCTGGACTGGCCGGTGTAGCCTCCCTTTGCCTGCAGTCGTAACAATACTTTCCTCCCAAAGATGCATATTATCCTCAATGTGGAAGGATGAGATGTTGTTTATGGCTTTCTTCAGTTGCTCAATTAGTGGCCTGTTAGACCGGTTCTTTGTGAACCGGTCCAGAACCAGCACCCGCTGGTCTATAGGAAGCGGAGACTTCCGCCTCCTTTGCTTGACTTGCCTAATGGGGCGGGCCCCACTATTCCAATGGATTGAAAATTCAAACAGAGTGGGGAGATTAGGATTTGGGAGGGAAATTAAAATAGGAAAGATCTTGTATTAAATGGGAGGAGGGAATTAGGGAGTTTTCATGTTTTGATTAATTGGGAATTAGGGTTTCTTGGTGCTTGGGCTCTAGACTCTCTTATCTAGAGATTTGGGAGAGACGATCCTCCTCTCGAATTGGGGATCACTTGTATCTTGCTTTCGTGTGTGTTTTGCTTTATTTCTTTGATTGCAAACTATCGTTTTGGGGCTGATTTCGCCCAGATTTTGCGCTATTCTCGCTGTTTTCTTCCAAATAGTGATAGGTTTGCTTGCGAACTAAAGTATTTCCTTAGGGTTACTTGCAAACTCAAGTATTTCCTATCAAATTGGTATCAGAGCAAGTCTCGGGACCGGTGGAGGGCTGATTTCAACGAATTCCAGCTGCAATTCTTCACTTCAAATAGTAAGAAGTTGCTGATTTTTACTCCAAAATCCTATTTTTTGTGAATCTACAAACGCCGGATTGTAATGGCGGCCAAAAAAGTGGATGCCTTGGAAGAAAGACTTGAAGGGGAGATGAATCAAATCAAAACGACAGTGGAGGAAAGGATCTCTTCTATGGAGGGACAAGTCATCGACCTCCGAGATATGATGAAGAAAATGTTAGAGATTCAAAATCAAACAGCGGCTTCAGTGGCAAAAGGGATGGAAGGAAAGAGTAAGAATTTTGAAATCCGTAGGGAGGAAGATGAGGTGGAGATCATGGAAGGAGAAGGAAGAAGACCCCATCTGGAGCCTTTCCAGAGGGAAGAAAGAGGAGGATATGAGGAATGCCATGAGGGATACTACGACCGCCGAGGTGCTGATTTTGAAGAAAGAAAGGGGGATTTCGAAGGGGATTGGGGCTATGGTAGAGCAAGGGAAGACCGGGAAACCTGGGGCGCACCCAGCACTTGGGAGAGGGGAAATTATAGAAGAATCAAGGGTAATGGTGGTGACCAGAATGTGAGTAAGTTGAAGATGTCTATCTTCGAATGAGAAGATGTGTATGGATGGATTTACAAGGTAGAGCGGTACTTTGCTGTTAATGGGTTGACGGAGGAGGAGAAGTTGACAGCATCGGGATTGTGCTTGGAAGGGAAAGGCCTATCGTGGTTTCAGTGGATCAGGAACTGGAGGGTATTTAAAGACTGCATAATAGAGCATTTCCAAACCGATTGTGGAGGAGACTTCTATGAGCAGTTCTTTGCTTTGACACATGAGGGATTAGTTGTAGATTACCGGGAGCGGTTTGAGCATCTAGCTAGCAGGGTGGAGCAACTCTTAGATATAGTGTTGGAGGGGAATTTCATGGAGGGGTTGAAGGCGGAGATCCGAGCAGCAGTGAAGGTGTTGATGCCCGATGACTTAGGGGAGGCCATGAAGTTGGCCCAACTGGTGGAAAATCAACGAAATTTAGAGAAGGCAACCAGGAGTAGCAGCACCGGGGGCATGTACAGGATGATGACTACTCATCTCGCACCTAAAGGCCCTACAACATGAGGAAATCGAGAGGCTACCAAGGAGAAGACAGGAGGAAATGGAGGAAACTTCAAGCGGCTGACAGGGAAAGAGCTGCATGAGAAGATGGCTAAGGGGTTGTGCTTCCGATGCGATGAAAAGTACACATCAGGACATCGGTGCAATGACCAAACTCTTCGGGTTCTCACCGTCTGCGATGACGAGGAAACTGAGGAGTGAAGTGAGGAGACAGAGGAGGAGATGGATGAGAAGCTACACTTGGATCTGGCTGAAGTCTCTCTGAATTCAGTGGTATGGTTCATTACGAATCACACTATGAAGGTGAAGGGAGAGATAGAGGACTGGGAGGTTGTGGTGCTGATTGATAGTGGGGCTACTCACAATTTCATTTCCACCCAAGTCGTCGACCAACTAGGAGTGAGATTGGTGGACACCGACTGTTACGGGGTGATGATGTGCACGGGGATGGTGGAGAAAGACCAGGGGATTTGCAGAGGAGTGCGACTGACGATCCAGGGGATACAAGTGAGGGAGGACTTTCTTCCCCTAGAGCTTGGGAGCACGGACGTCATCCTGGGGATGAAATGGTTGCAAACTTTGGGTGACACCAAAGTGAATTGGGGATCACTTGTATCTTGCTTTCATGTGTGTTTTTCTTTATTTCTTTGATTGCAAACTATCGTTTTGGGGCTGATTTCGCCCAGATTTTGCGCTATTCTCACTGTTTTCTTCCAATTAGTGATAGGTTTGTTAGCGAACTCAAGTATTCCCTTAGGGTTACTTGCGAACTCAAGTATTTCCTAATGCTCTAGTCTAGTGGAACCATGCTAAAGCTTTCTCCTCCAAACATAGCCCTGCAATTGTAAACCTCTCCTCATCATTCAACCCATTCACCATGAGATACATCTTCCTCCGATACACCCACCCATATGCATCCTCTCCTTTAAATATTGTCATCCTCAACTTCCTCACCCTAAGATCGCTACCACCACAATAGCTTCTCCTCCTATAGTGTAACAGTTGTCGTGATCCCTCCATGTTTTCCCCCGTGTATTGAGGGTGGGACTCCCACCTTTCTTTCATATGTTCTTACATGACACGATCCCATGGTTCAGCTTGATCCCCTCCATCTCCGGTCTTCCACTCCCCTTGACCAAAATGCCTCCCATATGTCGACCACTCCACCTCCACCACACAATTTCCTCATTGTTGTCTCCTCTTCTGGAAACCTTGATCCACCCTTTATTGGATCCTAGGAGGAGGCTTTTGATGGACAAAACTCTCCTCGTTGAATCCCTTATGTCCGATCTCTTTTCTCTTAAATTCGGCCAAGGGAATCCCGGTCAAATCTTGGTTAGGGTTAGTAATTGGAACAATCAGTAAATTTTGGATTGCATCTTCTTGAGTTTCCTTCAAATCAGTTCTCCATCCAATTCTCCATAGTTAAAAACCTCTCCTCCATGTCGGATTTGAATTGCTTTATTTTTCCTTTTAATGCATCCATTTCCTGTGCTACCATCTCTCCAAAAATCCCACTATGATACCAAGTTGATGCGTCTTGATATAAAAAACAACAACAAATTCTAGGAGATTCAACACAAAAATGGATTTATATTGATAGAAAACCAAATAAGAACAAGCAATATATGATGGTCCTCTTTTGAGAGGGCCTTCTCTCCAAAATCCTAGACGCCGCTAAGATCCCTCACAAAAAAGAGCACTATATTAACTCTCACATCAAATTCTCCATACATAACATAACATAAATCCTACTACTTATAGCAAACAATAAATAATAAATTTCAAAATAGCCCTCCCCCAATTCCCTCTTAAATCACCCCCTAATCAACCACAAAATCAACCTTCTTAATTAGGAAATATCTCTAAATTAATCTACTCCAATGCAACCCCCAAATCTGCTCTCTTTAATTAGGAAATATATCCTTATTAATCTCCTCCAATTTAGCCCACAAATCAGCTCTCAAATCTACCCTTTTTAATTATAAAACATCTCCTAATTAATCCCCTTCAAATCAGTTCCAAAATCAGCCTTCTTTCTTTATTGATTTCCATCTCCTTTTTGAATTAAAATAAGAGATCTTTCCCTTCCCTCCTTTATTCCCTCCTCAATTACTCTTCTAACACAATAATTTATTGCTTTGATGGCCCCACAAGAGAGTCTAAAATCTCCTTGGATTTGGTTTTAGGTTCTGCCCCCTCCACCGCCTGTTGGGCAGGTTGGTCCAGCCTCCTTTGGCCTGCAGCCATAACAAATGCTTTGAGTAATTCATTATTGTGATGAGGACATCGATCCAAGGTTCAAACATGTGTATCGCTGGAAGCATCGCAGATCGATGGCCACGATTCAAAGCTTATATTTCTAGTTGTTTATGCATTTTATTTTTATGTTTTCCTATTGTACCCTTATGTTGAGTTGAGTCATGTTGGGGCCCTGAGGGCAATTTAGTCTTTATTTCTTCTTGTATGCTTGAGATCTATGTATATATGGGTCTTTTCTCTTGTAATAGCTAATGAATATTTGGAATAAAAATTTGTTTTGTCATCATCTTCTTCTTCTTGTGGTGCACTAGAGAGGAGAACGAGAGTCCAAGGTGAGAGCGAAAAGCAATACCCACCAGTCATTGGAAGAGTCCGTGACTCGTGGTCTATCCCCATCATCCCAATCCCCTTCCTCTCCCCAACCCGCCGGCCCTAGTCCCCTCTTGGCCACCGGCCACCCCACCACCACCACCCGTCAGGATCTCCCAACCGTCGGCCACCTCCCCCATTCCTCACGTGTTCCAATTTTGAAAATTCAATTTTTGAATTTCAAAAACTTTCCAATTTTGGAAATTCCAAATTAGGAAAGTTTTTAAATCTCTTTCATGATGAAATTCAAATTCAAATGGATTTTATTCTAATCCTTCCTAAACCTCATGAGTCGATTTGGAAACTATTTACTTGCTCCCACACCAAATCCCTCCCTTTAGAAGCCGCCGGCCACCATGGATGGATCCTCATTCATGTCATCATTTAATGCATTGATGACCCATGAATTTGAAATTAATTTCAAATGAATTTTCCCCCTATTTCTCCCAAAACCTGAAATTAATTTCAGGTTTTAACATAACTTCCTCCCCTCTCTCTCTCATACCGCCGGCCCCCATTAATGGGCTCCCATTATTTGCCATTAACTCCCCTTAACTCCTTTCAAATTTGAATTAATTTCAATTTGAATTTTCCCTCTAAATACACTTAAACCTGAAATTAATTTCAGGTTTTGGGATTAAACCTATTGCCATTGGATCCCTCTTGGAAACTGCCGGCTCTCCTCTTCCTCCTGCTCCCGCCGCCCCCTCATCTTGCTTCTCCTTGTGATCTGTGAAGTCAAAGAAGAGGAAGACTACGCCGCCCCTCTCCGCGTAAATGACGCATGGCGGATCCTGAGCTTGATAGCGGATTCGTGTACGACATCTACGGCGACATTCACATCACCCGTTCGTAGTTCTTCGACGTTGGATTTGGATTTGACGACACTATTGAGGACTATCTAAATCGCATCTTGCCTACTCTCGTGGACGTCATAGACGACCAATTTCAAGACTACGATTGGCTCCTTCAAGGCCATCCATCCCCACCATCTTGCCTACTCTCTTCCCTATCTTGCCTACTCTCGTGGACGTCATAAACATTTAGTATTTAGCGATAAATGTGCTCTAGTTTGCTTTCTTTGTCGGTAACTCATCCTCTATATAATGGGTTACAAAGGTGAAAAAAGTGGTAAAAATTAACACATCCTAGCTAGAAAATCATATTACAACATGTTCTAATTTGAAAAACTACTACATGCAATACATAGAATCCCAATGAATTATCTAATAGACAACCCACCACCTGCTGCCTTATATGTTGAAACCGTAGCTGCCAACCTACAATTCTTGGCATCCAGGGAAGCCAACCAGCTGCTGCCATCCAGGGAAGCCTGCCAACACATGTCAGATTTCTTGTAGCCATAAACTAGGTCTGATAGGGAAGAGAGCGAAAACAATGGAAATCTTGATTGCTCTCCTTGTAAAAAGTTCGGGTTCTATATACAGTGGGTTATAAAGATGAAAAATTTGGATGAAATAAACACATCCTAGCAAGAATGTGATTCTAATTTGAAAAAATACTAAGTGCAATACATAGAATCCCCAGAAATTAGCCAATAGATGACCCATCGCCTGCTGGCTTCCCTAAATGTTGAAAACGCAGCTGCCATCCAACCATTCAAAAAAATTCTTGTCATCCAGTGATGCCCGTCAAGACAGATGCTAGTTTTTCTTGTATAGTATGAGCCAAATGAAATTTATTCCTTTCCAATTTCTAAGGAAAAACAACAATAGGTTTCCAATAATTTACATTTTTTTGATAAATTAAAGTAGGAAATTTAGGGATAATGCTCTCACACAAATGTCGGTTTGGATCATATGTAGCAAAATCCATTGCAATAATAGAAATGCGTATATCCATTTTTAGAATTAAATTTAAATGTATAATTATTAACATTTAAAGAATTACAGATTATATCATTATATTCATCAGCATCATTAGTTTTATTCCAGTTCTTTGACTTTGCTTTTATGAATTCATATTTTTGATTTATTCCTCATGGGCGCTTGTTGAGGTGTTAAACTTATTCATTACAAATCATTCTGAATAACGTCCATCAATGTTATTTTATGCTTACCTCTTCTTCTTAAACCTGCAACACTAATTTTATATATTCATATACTGGTGCATTTCTTACCTTTCTTCGTCATATTAAATCTACGCAAATTTATTTTCAATGACCTTATCTTTAACAAATGTCACTTTAATCATTTTTTTAATATTATCTTTCCTTAATTTATCCTTAATAGTTTTTACAAACATTATCTTAACATTCTCATTTTTTGCCACACAAACTTAGTTATCAACCTATTTTTTTTCTTTCTAACACTTGGATCTGGACAATCTCCATAATATATTATTTTCATATAATATTTTGGAGGCACTTTTCCATTTTAACCGCCTAATTATAACTTAGATGTTATATCTTTTTTCTCCTTTTCCCATAGGAATCACTAACCACAAATTTCTACTTTAGAGGTAAGGAGCACTACTATTACCCTATTTGTCCAATGCTTACTTTAAATGTTATATTTTCATTTAAATAAATAAATTTGGAATACTTGAACCTATTTCACTTCAGTATAACTTTGCTTTCTTATAATAATAATTGATAATAATATCACATAATTAAAATTGCATATCATATGCTTTGTTTTTGTTTGACCAATTCTAACTTCTCCATCTTCTAAACATTTTCTCAAATTTTTTTAAAATTCTTTCAATAGATTTCTCATAAATTAGAATTATCTAATATGCAAAAAACATGCACTAAATCATCTCATTTTGAATTTTCATAAGATTGAATGTTGTCTATTGTCTTGACAGATTTATTTTCTATATGCAGATAACTGGAATTCCTGTTTTATTTATTTCGGCACTAGAAGGAAGGGGACGAATAGAAGTTATGCGCCAGGTTGTTGATGCGTATCAAAAGTGGTGCTCAAGATTGTCAACTGCTCGCCTTAATCGTTGGTTAAGGAAGGTATAGTTTTTTTGCAAAATCATATTAGCTAATTATCTTGTTACTTTTGACTTGGTTATTTTTGTTTTTAAATTTCACGTGTAAATATAATTTTCTATTGGGCAGTTGATACCCCTAAATTATATTTGAGAAATTAAAATTTTATATATATTTTTTGCAAATTCTCTTACTATTATGACTATGCATATGTATATATATATATATATATATATATATATATATATATATATATATATATATATATATATATATATAATCTTCAAGCTTTGATGCAAAATTTTTGTTTTTCCTTGTAGTACTAACAATAAGTTTATATCACATTACTCAGTATGTGATTTTACCCTTCAATATATACTTGAAATAATTTCGTTTGAATTTCTCTCGATGCATGCCAAAAGTGGTGTTCAAGATGGTCAGCTACATGTCTTAACCGTGGTTGCGGTAGGTAGAGTTTTCATGGAAAATCGAATTAGCTAATGTTCTTGTTACTTCTGAATTAGTTATTTTTGTTCGTAAATTCCATGTGCAACAATAATTTTTGAGTGGTAGTTGATACTCCTAAATTATATCTGAGAAATTATTATTTTATATATATTTTATGCAAATTCCCTTATTATTATGACATATATTCAAGCTTTGATGCAATATTATTTATTTTTTCTTTATAGTACTGACAATTTACCCTTTATATGTGATGTTACCCTTCAATATATACTTGAAATATTTGCTTTTAAATTTCTCTTGTTTGCAAATGTTTAAACTTTGCGCATAATGTATTTCCCTCGTTGCATCCCTTCTCTATTTGAAATTTGATACAAAGAGCTATTGACCTTGATGCATACTTCACAACCCAATTTGATTGAGAATGATGAAAATGTTGGATAACAGACGTAATATTGCATTCTTCTAGTTCAAAATGCCTTGACTGTATCAATTAGCTTAATTTATTTTCTTATATTAAAAAAAAAGAAATAAAGTTCAATCAAATTAGAACTTTTTGTTATAATCATAACCATATGCTAAATAATTATAAAAGGAAATAGTAATGTTTAGTTAATTAAAGTTGAGATAACAAACATATAATATTTTTAATTAAGAATGATGTGTCGGCAAGTAGTTCGCATTGGGATTAATAAATGACAAACTCAATATTTTCTAAAAGTATATAGTAAGAAGAGTGCATATATTACGGAGAAGTGATAGTCATGCCTTTAAAGGATTTGTATTTGTTCAGCATAAACATCTTTGTTGGAGGGTCTATTATGCTGTAAAAGAAGAAGAGATCAAAGCTGAAGATGAAGTTAATCCTCCAAGTGATCAAGGCATAGAAGCTGAACCTGTTGCGGATCTATGATTTTGATGATAACAAACATTCCTTATTTCTCTATGATTGCCTTATGTGCTAACGTTTCAGGTCCACACGATCAGACTGCAATCTGGAACCAGCTCAAGATTGGGTAGACTAGGTCTGTGTCAGTTTGTAATCTTTTTCCTTTCTTGAGTCTGTTGTATTTGGTGTGGTATCTGATGATTTGTAACTTGGAAGATTTTCTATTGTGCCCTAAAAGATTTCTATTTTTGGTAACATCATCCGGGACGATATTTATATCGTCCTGGACGATCTGACAAAAGTAGAAATCCTAGTTAGGGCATCCTCATTAAAGCAGCCATCTTTTTGCAAAACACATCGTCCTGGACGATTTTGTATCGGCCAGGACGATCGGCTCAATTCAATAAGAATCTGCCGCCATATCTACTTAGGAAAATCTTATTTTTGGATATCGTCCTGGTATATCGGCCTGGACTATAAAATATCGGCCTGGCCGATCCAGGTCAATTTTTCCAAAATTTCTCAGGCAGTTTTGGAAAGCAATTAATGGGGATTTCGTCCAGGCCGATCGCAAGATCGTCCGGGACGATTAGACATCGTCCATCTTCTTTTCAGGGCGATATTCAAGACGATTTTCCTCATATTTGAACTAATCGGCCAGGACGATTTGGCTATCGTCCTGGACGATAATGTCGGCAACTTTCATTAATGAGCTCGTTTTTAGCTCTTCTATTTAAGCTATGACAAGGTACTTTGTAAGGGTCTTTGACAGCCATTGGAGCTTCGTTCTTGTGGGGGAAACTTGAAGAGAGAGCTTGAAAGGGAGAGAGGAAAGGGTGGAGTTTGAGAGAGGGAGAAGATCCTGTGAGGGGGGACTCAAGGGAGTGTGGAGGGGGTTCCACACGGTTGCTCCGGCGAACTCGCACCTTAGTACCATAGGATTCAAGGCTTGTCTCGAGGTAAGTTCACCAAAGAAGAAGTCTCTTTGGTGTCAAAGGACCCGGCAACTCCGCCGCACCGGGAGAGGTGGAAGTGATTTTGTAAGGGCTTCTCCGCCTAGCTGTGGGGGCTAAAGGAGAGACACTTGTGTTAGTGCAATACTTGGAGGGTGCCTCCAAGGAGTGGACGTAGGTCAAGGTTTGACCGAACCACTATAAATCCGGTGTGTTCTTTTCTTATTATTGCTTCCGCATTTTAATTTCCGCACTTGGTTTTCCTTGTGGTGATTTGGTTTGTGATTTTATTCCTTTGTTTAAAGAATCCTTTTTATTATCCAATTCACCTCTCTCTTTTAAATTAGCTTGGGCCAGTTCTATAGGGCTTAACATCCCTAGCGAACTTTCAAGTGATATCAGAGCGGTTTTCATAAAATAAGTTTTTAAAAGCTTTTGAATTTCGATCCATGGCTAATCGTACTTTTGCGGAAGGATATTCAATCACTAGACCTCCATTGTTTGAAAATATTACATTTGATTTTTGGAAAATTCGCATGTCTACTTTTTTGCAATCGATTGATTTTCGTATGTGGCATATGATTTTAACTGGTTATTCATCACCATCACGTATTGTTAATGGAATTAAAACTGATATTCCTTTTAATCAATGGAATAGAGATGAACGAATGGATGCTCAATTAAATGCAAAGTCTTTAAATTGTTTTTTCTGTGCTTTAAATTCTGATGATTTTATGTTAATATCCACGTGCACTACCGGTAAGGAAGTTTGGGATAAATTGCACACCATATACGAAGGCTCTAATGAAATCAAGCAATCCAAGTTGAATATTTTAATGCATGATTTTGAAATGTTTTCTATGAAACCTTTTGAAACAATTTTAGACATGTATACAAGGTTTACTCAAATCACTACATCATTGCATGCTTTAGGAAAAGATTTTTCAAATTTTGAAAAAGCTAACAAAATTCTTCGTTGTTTACTTGAAAAATTCGATGCTAAAGTTGTTGCTATTTGTGAATCAAAAGATTTGAATGATTATTCTATTGATAATTTGATTGGCTCACTCATTGCCTACGAGCAAGGGTTGAGTCAAAGACTTTTTGATGCAGGTGAGACGATCGTTCTAAAAGCCGAAGATACGGAAAGAGGAAGCTTAGTTGGTGACGATAGAAATGAATTGTCAAGCAAATCACAAAGCTCACCAATGCATAAGCAAAAGTGGAAAAAAGGTAAAATTTGTAAGGATGTTAATATTTCCTCTGACGTTATTTGTTTTAAATGCAGGAAACCTGGACATATGAAAAATGAGTGCCCTAATTTAAGAATTCTCCCTGCAAAAGAAAAGGGTAAGGCAAAGTTAAATTTAAACTGGGGAAATAATGAAAAGCAAAAAATCTCATGGGCAGATCTGGTCTCTGAAGCATCGGACCAGGAGAGAGATAATGGTTAAGAGCCTTTCGTATTTTTTTTGTGTTGTGTTTTTGTGTTTCTTTTTTGTTGTGTTTTTATTTTTATGTTTTTTCATTTTTATTTTGCGTTTTTTGTTTTGTTTATTCTTTGAATTTTTTTTTCGTAAAAATTTTTCTCTGATCTACACACATTCACTTTTCTAGAAATGAAAAATTTACTTCCTAATTTTTCTTGAAATCTTTAGTAAGTTGTGATTGACTTCTCTAAAAACAATCAAAGGAAGGAAAATCATATTTTTGACTTTCAATCTCTGTTTTCTAAAAGAGGTTTTTCTACTTTTGATTTAAAATCTTTTTCATCTTTTAAATTGATTTTTAAAACTAAATTTTTTATCTCCCTATATTTTATTTATCGCATAGGAATCTTTTGCAAGTTGTTGAATCTAATTCAAAATTTTCTTAATCAAGAAATTCGCTTTATCAATAGTATGGGTTTACTTTTGGTATTTAATATTTCATAAAGGTAGCATAATAAAAAAAAAATTGGCCAATGATGCCAAAAATAAAAAAAGCGCAAAGCGCCAAAATTGAAAAATATAGAATACACAAAGTGTATCAAAAGATGCGCAGTGCGCCAACCAATTGTCAAGAGGCATAAAATGAGCCCACTGTATTTTAATGCTTACCATTCTTATACTTCTTAAAGCCTAAGAAAACCCTTGATTTTTTGATGCTTGAGTTTGAAAATCTTGATTCATGATTCAACAAATCGTGCATTAATCTTCTATTAGATATATTTTATGAAAGGAGTTTTGAAAAATTACTGTTTCTTTCTCTAATTTATTCCTTGATTTAGATATTAAATTAAAAAGTTTTTGAGCCTTTTTAAAGAACTTGAGTTTGGATTATCAATTCTTGATTTTCTAACCTTTACTGGGCTATGTGTTGTCAATCCAATTCTACTAAGTTTTTTTGATTAAAACCCAGAGGTAACTTTCTCATTTTAAGAACATTTGTTTTTTCACTTGATCAGGGAATGTTTTTTGTTCGTTTTGTTTTTTGTTTGTACCTCCTCTCTTTTTGATAATGTCAAAGGGGGAGAACGTTGTATCTTTTTTCTTTTCAAAAATTTTAAAACAACAAAAATATTTTCATCTCCCCTATTTTTTTTAAAAGGATTTATTCTAGTGAGGGGGAGATTAAGAGGATTTACTTTTATGAAAATTTAAATTGAAATGTTTTGCCATCATCAAAAAGGGGGAGATTGTTGCGGATCTATGATTTTGATGATAGCAAACATTCCTTATTTCTCTATGATTGCTTTATGTGCTAACGTTTCAGGTCCACACGATCAGACTGCAATCTGGAACCAGCTCAAGATTGGGTAGACTAGGTCTGTGTCAGTTTATAATCTTTTTCCTTTCTTGAGTCTGTTGTATTTGGTGTGGTATCTGCTATGTTGCACCGATACGGATACGGCGATACGGATACGACACGATACGGATACGGGACACGCCAATTCTTAAAAATACAGGATACGGATACGGCGCGGATACGGCATTATAATATATAAATAATACATAAAAATTAATAAAGTAATCAAAGTGTAATATTTGAAATGACAAAAAAATTGAAATAAAATGAAACATTAAGTATTGAAATGTCTAGTACAACAACAAAAACAAGAAGATAAATTGCCCATCACATGAAATTTCAATTATTCAATAGAAGGAATGATAGGATTAGCTTCTTCAGTGGTTTGTCTTAGAGTTTCTATATCATCTTCAATAAATATCATAGCTTCTAATTCAGGCTCATCAAGTGAAAGATTAGCAATTTCTAATATTCCCATATCCTCAAGAGATTCAAATCCATCTCCAGCAACATCCCACATCCTGTTGTCTCCTTCCATATAAGTTGGAGTTTTCCTTGAGAGAAGTCGAAGGTTTGTATGCACGTAAACTAAATCTTCAGCCCGTTGTGGAGTAATTTTATTTCTCTTCATTGATTGGATGAATGAGTATGTGCTCCAATTTCTTTCACAACAGGATGAGGATGAAACTTGGCCAAGCAATTTTATGGCGATTGTTTGTAGTAGAGGTGCTGAAGCTTCATGTATAATCCACCACATTTTCGGATCAATTCTCCACCTATCACGCAATGACTCTTGGTCACCAAAGTCCTCTAAATAACCAAAAAATTTAGCAAGCTTAATATTGACACTTTTTCTCTCCTCATTTGGAAAATAACGCTTCAAACATGTCTTCCTCATATTTGAAATTTCTAAATCTTTCTGTGGAGAAACTCTTTGAGGATCCTCTTGAAGCCATTCTTTAGTTGAATATCTTCAAATAACATTAAAATGAAATAATGAAAACATGTTGAAATTACAAAACAACAAATTGTGAATTCATAATGAAAAATGTTGAAATTTACCTTGGATTTAGTGAGTGAGCCAAGCAATGTAAAGGTGTATTACTTTTGCTCCACCTATCTTCTAGAATAGCATAGATAACATCCCAAAAGCTTGAGTCTTCATGAAGTGTCTTCCTCTCATGTCTATATATAATTTCTTTTACTTTGGCTAGCATTGAATCCCACATCTCATAAATGAGATGTAAACAAGACTTATCCGTATCAGCTACTCTCAACATCTCATAAATTGGGTCTGTGAAATTTATGATGTATTCAATCTCATCCCACCATAAATCATCTAAAAGCTTCTCTTTTACATACCTAGCCTTTCCAACATCATCTTCCCTATAACATGTCCATTTGTCACTGATCACCATAGCTTGAAGAGCATTTTTTATTTTTATGAATCTTCTCAACATCACTATTACTGAGGCAAACCGAGTTTCAGCAACTGCAAGCATCTTTAAATTAGAGAAATCATTGAACATAGAGAGTCTCATGGAGTGATTCATAATAAAATTTCTAATTACAATTGCATCTCCAGCAATCACTGTGATCCAATGACATTCATTATAGGTGATTTCATTTGCCTCGGTATTCTTAGCTGCACAAATATTCTTCAAAGCAAGATTAAGCGTATGCACAACACATGGTGTCCAGAAAATATGAGGATATGCTTGCTCTACAAGTAGACCTGCAGCTCTACAAACAGGTGCATTATCAGTAATGACCTGAATGATGTTTGAAGGCCCCACCATCATGATAACTTCTTTGATTAAATTAGAAATGAAGAACTTATCCTTGTACTGTCCTTCACAGTTTACAGCTTTGATAAACATAGGATAACTCTCTGTTACAGCCATGAAGTTGATAAGTGGTCTTCTTTGTGGATCTGTCCACCCATCACAAACCAAAGTAACTCCTTTTTCCTTCCAAACTCCTCTAGTAGGCTCGAGCAACTTCTCAATATTGTCCCTCTCTCTTTGTAACAACTTCGTTCTAATGACATTATATCCTGGTGGCACGTATCCTGCAAGATTGTTATTGCATGCATATGTAAAGGCATTTTTGTAATGTGGATTCCTTGCTAGGTTAAAAGGAAGTCCAGCTGAGTAAAACATTCTAGCTATTTCCCCGTCTAGTTGTTCTCTCATTTGTAAATTAAATGCTTTTTCCAAAGCACTATCTACAACATGTTTTCTTTTTTTTGGTTCAAATCCCTCCATTCGAAAAGGTCCTTTGTTTACAGTACTGTCATCACATCTAATTGAAGAAGATGATGAAGGATAGGAAGCATGAGTGCTTGGAAGTGGAATATGTTTTGGAAGCTCTTTTTTACTCCTTTGCTCAGCTTCACTGATTTTTCTTTGTAATTCAGCCATTTGTGATGAGCTTATCTTCGGGCAAACTTTGATTCCATGACCACTAATCTTCAACAAATGAGCTTTCACTCTATAATATGATCCTTTGTATGATGTATTACAAAAATTGCATTTGAATGCAATATTGCCTCCCCCTTCTGATGTTTTACCTATTTTTGTAACATAACCCCATAAAGGTTTGTTATCTTCAATATTAATTTCTGATGGACCATCATCAGAACCAATTCCTGCTCCACTAGAACTCATTATCCTACAAAGAATCTATATAAATTAAAACATATGAATTTGAAACATGAATTTAAGTGAAAGTGTAGATATGTCGCTACTCTGCCGGGGGTCCAAGGGGGCGCTGCCCCCTGGCGGGGTTCGACCTGGTACTAAGTTCCAATACCGAGCGGTACTGAGTTCCAATACCGAGCAGTACCGAGCAGTACCGAGTAATACCAAGTTATAGTACCGAGCGATACTGAGTTCCAATACCGAGCAGTACCGAGTTCCAATACCGAGCAGTACTGAGTTCCAATACCGCTCGATACCGAGTAGTACCGAGCAATACCGAGTTCCAATACCGAGCGGTATCGAGTTCCAATACTGAGCAGTACTAAGTTCCAATACCGCTTGGTTTTAGGGGGCAGCGCCCCCGAAACAATTTTTTTTTGTAAGAGTAATTTTGAAGTGCTGTTTATTTTTAAAGTTGTTTTACCATTCGGTACCCCTCCATACCGAGCAATACCGAGCGGTACCGAGTAATACCAAGTTACAGTACCGAGCGATATTGAGTTCCAATACCGAGCAATACCGAGTTCCAATACCGAGCAGTACCGAGTTCCAATACCGAGCAGTACTGAGTTCCAATACCGCTCGATACCGAGTAGTACCGAGCAATACCGAGTTCCAATACCGAGCAGTACCGAGTTCCAATACCGAGCAGTACCGAGTTCCAATACCGAGCAGTACCGAGTTCCAATACCGAGCAGTACCGAGTTCCAATACCGAGCAGTACTAAGTTCCAATACCGCTCAGTACCGAGTAGTACCGAGCAATACCGAGTTCCAATACCGAGCGGTACCGAGTTCCAATACCGAGCAGTACCGAGTTCTAATACTGCTCGGTACCGAGTACCGAGCAATACCGAGTTCCAGTAACGTTCGGTACCAAGCGGTACCAAGTTTCAATACCGAGCCTATGATTAAGAAAACGAAGAACGATGAAGAAAACGAACCTACACTGCTCACGTCGCCTTCACTGTTCGCGTTGTCAAGCCGCTTCGTCGACGAAGGATGATCCTATCGACTTTAATGCTCGCGTCGTCAAGCCTCTTTGTCGACAAAGGATGATCCTGTTTGCTTCTATGCTCGGGTCATCGAGCCGCTCCTTCAACTATAACGAAGAAGATGAACACGTGTGTGGAAAGTGGAAACGAAAAACCTAGCTCTTTGAAATGTTTCAGCCGCATAAATGAATATGGATATTGAGCGGAAACGGTGGAAAGTCAAAAAGAAAAGGGTAAATCGTGGCTCAGTGTTTTTTTTAATAGGACACGCGTATCCGATACGCGTGTCCAGACAAATTTAAATAATATTTTAATCGGACACGGCAAGGCCGTATCCGACACGTATCCGTGCCGTATCGGAGGCGTATCCGTATCCGACACGTATCCAATACAGCATGCCTCGTAAATAGGAGTATCCGTGCAACATAGGGTATCTGATGATTTGTAACTTGGAAGATTTTCTGTTGTGCCCTAAAAGATTTCTATTTTTGGTAACATCGTCCGGGACGATATTTATATCGTCCTGGACGATCTGACAAAAGTAGAAATCCTAGTTAAGGCATCCTCATTAAAGCAGCCATCTTTTTGCAAAACACATCGTC
Source organism: Dendrobium huoshanense (assembly GCA_016618105.1). Classification (NCBI taxonomy): domain Eukaryota; kingdom Viridiplantae; phylum Streptophyta; class Magnoliopsida; order Asparagales; family Orchidaceae; genus Dendrobium; species Dendrobium huoshanense. Next base: position 84,071,553 of record CM028359.1, on the reverse strand, counting down.
CTGGACGATTTTGTATCGGCCAGGACGATCGGCTCAATTCAGCAAGAATCTGCCGCCATATCTACTTAGGAAAATCTTATTTTTGGATATCGTCCTGGTATATCGGCCTGGACTATAAAATATCGGCCTGGCCGATCCAGGTCAATTTTTCCAAAATTTCTCAGGCAGTTTTGGAAAGCAATTAATGGGGATTTCGTCCAGGCCGATCGCAAGATCGTCCGGGACGATTAGACATCGTCCAGCTTCTTTTCAGGGCGATATTCAGGACGATTTTCCTCATATTTGAACTAATCGGCCAGGACGATTTGGCTATCGTCCTGGACGATAATGTCGACAACTTGCATTAATGAGCTCGTTTTTAGCTCTTCTATTTAAGCTATGACAAGGCACTTTGTAAGGGTCTTTGGCAGCCATTGGAGCTTCGTTCTTGTGGGGGAAACATGAAGAGAGAGCTTGAAAGGGAGAGAGGAAAGGGTGGAGTTTGAGAGAGGGAGAAGATCCTGTGAGGGGGGACTCAAGGGAGTGTGGAGGGGGTTCCACACGGTTGCTCCGGCGAACTCGCACCTTAGTACCATAGGATTCAAGGCTTGTCTCGAGGTAAGTTCACCAAAGAAGAAGTCTCTTTGGTGTCAAAGGACCCGGCAACTCCGCCGCACCGGGAGAGGTGGAAGTGATTTTGTAAGGGCTTCTCCGCCTAGCTGTGGGGGCTAAAGGAGAGACACTTGTGTTAGTGCAATACTTGGAGGGTGCCTCCAAGGAGTGGACGTAGGTCAAGGTTTGACCGAACCACTATAAATCCGGTGTGTTCTTTTCTTATTATTGCTTCCGCATTTTAATTTCCGCACTTGGTTTTCCTTGTGGTGATTTGGTTTGTGATTTTATTCCTTTGTTTAAAGAATCCTTTTTATTATCCAATTCACCTCTCTCTTTTAAATTAGCTTGGGCCAGTTCTATAGGGCTTAACATCCCTAGCGAACTTGTGGGCTCCGAAAATTCGGCCCCGGCCTCCGCTCGCTTTTTTTATTCGGCGAGGGAGTTTTAACGAACTAAGTTCCGAGGTAAATTTTGGAAGGCAGATGGGTTTGTAGATAAGACACTACCCAGAGATTTCGCCCTCATTTTGCGAGGACTTTATGATCTGAGTTCTGGTTTCCTATAGGCGCAAGCCCCTATAGTTAATTACCCCTCCCGATCACGAGAGAGAACTTTCGATTAAGGCTAGTCGTCAATCAGATACGTAGAGAGATACGTGCATCTGGCATATAGTAGCAGCATGAATTTGGATTTGGAAATTGGGTTTGGATTTGGGAATTTGGAAAGATTTGAAAAGTTTCATATTTAAAATAGGAAATTTCACCATCGTGCACTTAAAGCGGATGGTGGGGGAATGGATGATAGACCCGATCAAGATCCCATGGTTCCGTCGTCCCGGGCCATCGTGGTCCCTGGTTTACTTAGTCAGAGGAGGTAGTCGACCCAACCTGACAGAAGGATCCTTGTCGGCAGCCATGGGTTGCTTCGTTCAAGGGGACCTTGTAGACCGGGGTTGAATGTTTGTCTAAGGGGACAAATTTGAATCCACCTTAGCTGACAGAGGGCTTTGTGCCCTATCGATCATATCCTATTGATTCATATCTCAAGGATTTAACGCCATTAAGGAACGTATTGGCTCTAGCCATAACCGCTATCTGTGGTGCCATTTGGCGGCAAAACCACTCGGTTCAGAGGGCCCCGGGTCATAACCGTTTACCTGCAGTGCCATTTGGCGGCGAAACTGCCGGTTAGAGGACACGTACCACGTCCTTACTAGCAAAAGATTATTTGAGAATGGATCCTAGTGATATTTTTGACTAGGCATTTGGCTCTTTGTGAGCTAGAGTTTATTTAAATTTGTCCACCTCGATAAACTGTTGCGGAGGGTGGATGAGCTTTGCTTTAAGCATTTGATGGTTGGATTTCGAATTTTAAATATTTTTTTTGGATTTTGGAATTTGTGGATTTTTGGATTTTTGGATATTTGGGTGGAACTTTGGATTTTGTGTGGACTTTTGGGAGATATTTGAAAATATTTGGGAACCCCTCCGGTTGAGATCTGCATTCAACACGGCCATCATCGGGGTGTTGTGGGGTCATTTATCTTTATGGATTGAACCTTGTCAACTCTGTCGGACTGTCGACAGAGGATCGGGTTTCGTAGGCTTTGTGCCTTTAAAAGTGAATTCTTTTGATTTTAGGCATTGAAGGCCTAATATAAATGTATTAAAATAAATATTCTGGTCGCCACAGCCACATATTTATTTGTTGGTTCGAACCTTGTCGACTCCTATTGATCCATATAGGAGGATCGGGTTCGAACCTGAATTCACTTGTCAACCCGCGCAGCATCCCTAGACGTCACGTGTGTACCAATAACACGCTTGCCGGGGCTCATGCGAGTTTTATAATTATTTTTACCCCTTTTAGTGTACCTATGTGTATACAATTTATAGTGCACGTGCAGGGGTACTTTGAAATAATTGTAGACGCCTTCTGTCTGCTTGTACGAATGTTGCAGATCCGGTGGCGTTTTGTAGCAGCTTCTGAATTGAGTTGTTTGCTGCTTCGTACAGGTAGACTGTCGTGCACTACTTGTTGCTTTCTGCAGGTGGGTTGTAGTGCACTAACTAATCTCCTGCCTTTGTTTGTAGACAATTTCCTTTACATGATGTTTTTGTTCGTGGTCTTTGCTTTGCATACGAGTCTTCTAAATCTGACTTCTATGAGGTCTCGTAGAGATTTGTATTTGTTGTAGTCATTAATCTTTGCTTGTAACAAATCAATATATTTGCTCAACATTGAACAATAATTGATTGTAGAGGTGTTGTAACATTCATCACCTTCTACCACGATGACTTGTTGGGGTGTGGGTATCTTGTATGTGTAGCAGATATATTGCATGTCAACTTGCATTGACCGTGGAAGGGTCATATTCTAGCTTGCACTTGCTTATGCATCCATCATAATCTCCTTGAATGCATTCATTGCATCCTCATTGAATGAATTCGTAGAATGCTTGTCAACTTTATTGTTTACAAACAAGTTGGCATATTTATCTGAGGTCAAATGATGTTAGCCACTTGCAAACTGTATTTGTTTAAGACTTGTTCAACAAATCTTGATCATTAATCTGTCATGCTTACTACATGTTGGACTCATTTGTTGATGCACTTTCTTGAAGTTGAATCATTATTGATGGTGGAGATGTTATCGTATGTCGTACATATATATTGGTAGGAGAATGATGTACTCAAGTATAATTAAACGACTTTGATTACTTAGCGATAACATTCATCTCAAGCTATTCGAGTACACCTTTGATGTAGGTATGTTAATGTTGGATGCTCAATCTTGCTACATTGACCTTAATCATAAATACATGTATGCATAAGGAGTCTTCCTTCATTGCATTCTTTATGATTTTCTAACCTTGCTTGTTGATGAATTCTTGTTGGTAATGGAGACTTCACTATATTCATATGTAAACTTTTTTTTTTTATGAATATCCCCATTATAACTATCTTTGCTCGTCAAATTCATATCACTTGCTCTTATGAGTGAGATAGAGGGGTTCCATTCACCATAGGTCACTGCTCATAGTTACTGGTTGATGCTTGTTGCATTCATCATTTGTAGGAAAAATATTATTTGCATGATGAACTTGCACCTTTGATGATCTCATTCAATTGATTGCATATGCCTTACGATTTTTTGTCACTTGGAAAACTTATCTTGATTATCTTGTGAGCGAATTATGCTTGCAAGAGTTTGGCATATCATCACATTCTCTACAACTATTGTTCATTAATTGTAGATGGTCATGTGAAATGTTACAAGGCTTCCACCATCTTTTGAGGATGACTTGTAACTTGCATAGATCTTCCTTTAACTTCATCAATTGATACATGCAAGAAAGTTGTATTGATGTTTCATTTGGACAGTTCAAAGTCTGGAATTTCATTTGTACTCTTCTTGTTTGATTTATTTATCATTCGAAGTCCGGGTCTTTGTTAATCAAATTGCAAGCTCTATTTCATATCCAAGATGAGTTCAAGTTCTAGTTCTTTGTTCAACTCATGTGAGTTCATGTTCTATGAAAGCTCAAATCAAGTCTGAGTGTGGTCCTTGTTGTCCTTGTAGAGTTCAAGCCCGAGTTCAAATCGGGTTCACTTGAATGTTCAAATTGTATGAGTGTTCAAGTCTTTTGTAGTTCATGCCACATTTGAGTCCTCTCTAATTTTTTTTAAATTTGCAAACTCATTTTTTTTGTTTAAGTCCTTGGATCTTCGATCCAAAATTCGGCAGCCTCCCGGCGTCTCCCCCGTTTAGGGGAAAAACCAAGAGGCAACCTTCCCATCGACGCTACGTGAGCGCTTCAGGTAGGTGTCAAAAATGACACCGCGGTCGCAAATAATTTTTTATCCCCGCCTGCTACGTGAGCATTTAAGGGTTTTTTTATATTTGTTGATTATAAGAAGAAAACAGGCGTTAGAAAAACACAGATTTCCCCCCTCTGCACCACGTGGGCGTTCGGGGGTACTTATATGAAAATAACGAACACATTTTTTTTTTATCCTCTTCGCCGCAAGCGTCGCACCAGTTTCCCACCCTAAACGCTACTTGAGCGCCTCGGGGGTTTGCCGCCTCGTTGCAAGCTTTGAAGAGGGATCCTTAAATCGTCGCGAGCCTCGCACCGGTTTCCCACCCTAAACGCTACGTGAGCGCCTTGGGGGTTTGCCGGCCCGTTGCAAGCGTCGAGAAAAGAATCATTTCTTCTTTATTATTATTATTATTATTATTATTATTATTATTTTAGATTAATTATAATTAAAATAATTAATTATTATTAATGATAATTAATTATCATTAATTACAATTAATAAAGATTTAATTATAATTAACCATATATTATAATTAATTATAAATACCTTATAATAAATAATTATAATTGAAATTAATTAATTATGATTAAAATAATTAGTTATAATTAACAATAACTAATTATAGTTAATTAACTATAATTAATTAGAATTAATATAACTAATTATAAAAATTATAACTAATTTAAAACAAATTATAATTATTTTATAAATTAATTATAATTAAAAATAATTAATAATAATAGTAATAAATAAAATAAACATAAAATATATACCTAAGACTCAAATCGGGTAGGGGTAGGTTGAGTGAGTTGGCTGAGTTGAGCTGAGTGGGAGTGAGTCAGTGAGTGAGCTGGGCTGAGTGGGAAGTCTTAGGTTTAAGTGGGCTGAGTTGACTGAGTCAGGGTGAGTTGAACTGAGTTAGGGCTGAGTGGCTTTATTTGAGTGAGGATAAGAGGGCTCAGGTAGGTTGGATCGGGCACGACAGAGATCAGCTGGGGAGGTGAAGCCGAAGGAGGGAGCTCGGGCAAAGGAGGCGCCGGCCAGGTAAGAGCTCTCTCTCTCTCTCTCTCTCTCTCTCTCTCTCTCTCTCTCTCTCTCTCTCTCTCTCTCTCACGACTTGGGAGGACTGAGAGGTCGGGCAAGAGAAAGGATCGGAGGATGCAATGGAAACGGGAGGAGGTCGTCGGGCTGAGGGAGTTCGGCCGGCTCTGGTCGTGGGAATAGAGGGAGGATCGGAGCTCGGTCTGCTCTCTGGACGGGATCGGATGGAGAGTGGAGTTCGGGTTTGACGGTAGTTTGGTATTTATGTGGTTTTGGAGTCGGCGGCCTGAGGAGGTCGGGAGATAGAGACGTCGGGAGTGGGAGAGGAGAGCTCGAGTTGTTGTGGATTTGCGAATGGGAGAGAGCCGAGGGCAGCGAGAGAGCGAATGGAAGAAGCAGCCGAATGGAGGTGTCTTCCTCTCCTATTTAACGATGAGGCGCAGCGTCGTTTTGAACAACGGTCGCAGGATTTGCGGGAATGGATGTCCGAGGTTCCAGCCAGCAGGATATTGGGGATTTGGCTGGGATTTGATCGCGAATCAGAGCAGAGTGTCGGAAGATCAACGGGATTTCCGGGATTTCTTCGATCAAACGAGGTATGCGGTTTCATTTTTTTATCCTTTGGATTTAGCATACAGGTCAACAGAACTTTTAGAACCTGCATCTAAAGAATAGAAGGAAGATGGGTAGGTTGTTACGACGGATGAATTGAAAGAAAGAAACTTAAGATTCCCCTTATTCTTATCAATTTGAGGGTCTTCATTAGAATCAATATTATAGTTCATTGACTTCTCTTCAGCTCATACTTAAAAATAAGGAAATGAATTTTCAATAATAAGAGGAGAGACGCTAGAGAAGAAGCGGCGGAAGTGCAGCAACGATGATGATGCAGCTGGATCGAGTGTGGGTGTGACGGTCCTTCAACGCACGATTGAGAGTTTGAGGTCGTCTGTAGGTCTTCTCTTGTTTTGTTTGATTCCAGTGTACTATGAAGGTCTAATTATATGTATAAATTTAGAAATTAAAATTTTAAAATTACTTAAACCTTAATTTTCAAGGCTTATGCCTTTTCAAAATTGCATTAAAAATATGCTAAGACATACCTTGAGGTGCGTCTCACACCAATTGTGGTCTAAGCCTTATCCGACAAGTATAGATGTACGCCTTGTTGTATTTTTTTTTTAATTGTGTTGAGGAGAAATTTCAGGCAGACCTTTAATTATGGTCTTACATAAATATAACATGTTGGTGTGCGACTGTCTGAAGGAACCCCACGGAATTCAAACCATTGTTAAGTCTGAGCAGATCCACCCATGTCATGGTAGTATGTACATCCTAGTCTCTAAAGGAACCTAGGCTACTTGACTGACATCAATCATGCCAGGAATGGGAGGTAATCCATCATATGTAGTAGCCTAGGAAAATTCAAAACTGATATTCTTCTAAAATAACGGAGTGGCCAAAATGAGAACACAAGCATTTGGGCTGCATGCTAATACAATATTCGGCAACTCGGAGTTATGGCCTTTTATAAAGCATTGTACATCTACTCGACGATTGGTACTATTGACTATATCAGCCTTTGTCATGTTATCTGGTATTCCACCTATATCGAGTCGATGCGCCAAGGAGAATCGATCTGCTACAAAATGAGGAGCAAAGAAGATGCACTCACTCCTGATCCAAGGTTGATGTTGCTTGTGAGAACTGCATAGCAATGGGGCAATCTCTCTTTGAAAAGCAAGAGGTTAAGCAGTCAAATGCCCCTTCAATGTGGATGTGAACTGAGTATAAATGTAATGTCATGATAGGATCATATCCTATGTATCAAGTGAAGTGACTTCTGTGACAAACCTGAGAACCTTATGCACTTGTTGAGAACTATAGGTGCTTGCCATGTGAAATAAGACTAGCTGCTAATAGGTTGTTGGATCGAATAGATCTTTCTCTGATAGTAGAATAAAATTGCATAACCATGTCACTTAGAAACCCGCCAAGAACAAATTCTTATTCATACCAGGGATAGCTAGAGAAATAAACTTCAACAAACAGCTTGGCGAATTCCTTTGGTAAGTCACTAGCACGTGCCATACCAAGATTGAAAGGGGCATGTAATAACAGTGTGCTTGTTTGTACTATCTTTCTAGAATAAGTTGTGAATCCAGATCTCTAGTGGGAAACAAATCAATAGCCCTGTCGTTCTTTAGACATGCTGATGATGCCCTAGAATTTATGGGAAGACTATTGGCAAAACCAACGCCTCTCATTCACTTTTATTAGCTAAACGTTGCCCACGGAATGACTTCTTATTAGGAGGGTTACATTCCTCGTAGAAACAGTCGAACATTGACAATCTATATACTAGCTGCTGCTCTCATAATATAACACTCATTTCCTTTGAGCGCATCCTACATTGTACATCACATAGCTCACTTAATCGACAATGCTCTCAAGTGGGTTGAATTCTCCATATTTTAATCTGATGATAGTCAATTACTCTGCAGGCTCTCTATAAATTGAGGGATCGAGCTCACAAGCTAGATCCATCTTCTCATATTGCTCGAGCTTGCCAACAATCTCAATAACCCTCGAGGATCATGCCTATATATGATGGACCAACTTATTCAATAGGGTCGCTACGTGACATGTATGTCGATCTCCTCCATTTAAAGATTGCCTACAAATTGAAAATATAAGAGAAGAGGTCAGATATGTCAAAAGGTACAATGTACAATCAAAGCACAATTCACCAAGCACAAAGCCTTAGATTGTTATTAGTTTTTGTTGGACCAACGAGCTATTATAGCTAAGCAGGATAAAGTCATATATGATGTTAAAAGACTAGGGTCAAATGCCTCGAACATATAAAAAATCACTCAAATGTAGCTTGTCTCACAAAACAAGCTAGATTGGCACATCTAGAGTGTCAAAAATACTCAAAATATACCCCCATATTGTTTGGGTCACTGCACTAGAGAAATATGTAAAATTTACTCTCAAGGGAGATAAGGACAAAAATTCGCGCACGCCATAAAAATATGCAAAGATGAAAAATAAATTAACATGCGTGAGAAATCAAAATTTGTATCAGTAAACTGAATGTTTGCCTTCACGTCCAAGCAACAAGCGTGAAATTCAACACATGTGAATGATGAGTAGATTTAGATGCACAAATGATTTTTTTTAAGTAAAAACCATTATAATTGCATGGTAAAAAAATAAAATTTTGTTGAATGTATAATAAAGGTATTTTTTGTTTAATTTATTTAATTAACCTAATTTATTTTCTTTAAAAAAATGGACAACAAGAAGAGAAGAAAATTCATTAAATTAAATATTATAATTATAATTACATATTAAATAATTATAAAAAATATTATGTTATATATACATATTTGTTGAAATCCCTACAAATCCTGCTTGTATATTGTAGCTCCTATCAGTCAATCTTAATAAAAATTTTCTTGAGTCATCAAGAAGAGGGACAACTAATCATAAGAACTTATGTCTATGAGAAACATGAAATAGATTTTAGAGTTCTCATAAAATGAGTGTAAAATTTAACATAGAATCAAACAATGTTAGAAAAGATTGACACAAAACATGAGTTTTTTTTTTTTAACCTAATTTATTTTCTTAAAAAAAATGGACAACAAGAAGAGAAGAAATTCATTAAATTAAATATTATAATTATAATTACATATTAAATAATTATAAAATTTTATTATGTTATATATATATATATATATATATATATATATATATATATATATATATATATATATATATATATACACATATTTGTTGAAATCCCTATCGACTAATCTTAATAAAAATTTTCTCGAGTCATCAAGAAGAGGGCTATGTTGCACCGATACGGATACGACGATACGGATACGACACGATACGGATACGGGACACGCCAATTCTTAAAAATACAGGATACGGATACGGCGCGGATACGGCATTATAATATATAAATAATACATAAAAATTAATAAAGTAATCAAAGTGTAATATTTGAAATGACAAAAAAATTGAAATAAAAGTAAGCATTAAGTATTGAAATGTCTAGTACAACAACAAAAACAAAAAGATAAATTGCCCAGCACATGAAATTTCAACTATTCAATAGAAGGAATGATAGGATTAACTTCTTCAGTGGTTTGTCTTTGAGTTTCTATATCATCTTCAATAAATATCATAGCTTCTAATTTAGGCTCATCAAGTGAAAGATTAGCAATTTCTAATATTCCCATATCCTCAAGAGATTCAAATCCATCTTCAGCAACATCCCACATCCTGTTGTCTCCTTCCATATAAGTTGGAGTTTTCCTTGAGAGAAGTCGAAGGTTTGTATGCACGTAAACTAAATCTTCAGCCCGTTGTGGAGTAATTTTATTTCTCTTCATTGATTGGATGAATGAGTATGTGCTCCAATTTTTTTCACAACAGGATGAGGATGAAACTTGGCCAAGCAATTTTATGGCGATTGTTTGTAGTAGAGGTGCTGAAGCTCCATGTATAATCCACCACATTTTCGGATCAATTCTCCACCTATCACGCAATGACTCTTGGTCACCAAAGTCCTCTAAATAACTAAAAAATTTAGCAAGCTTAATATTGACACTTTTTCTCTCCTCATTTGGAAAATAACGCTTCAAACATGTCTTCCTCATATTTGAAATTTCTAAATCTTTCTGTGGAAAAACTCTTTGAGGATGCTCTTGAAGCAATTCTTTAGTTGAATATCTTCAAATAACATTAAAATGAAATAATGAAAAAATGTTGAAATTACAAAACAACAAATTGTGAATTCATAATGAAAAAATGTTGAAATTTACCTTGGATTTAGTGAGTGAGCCAAGCAATGTAAAGGTGTATTACTTTTGCTCCACCTATCTTCTAGAATAGCATAGATAACATCCCAAAAGCTTGAGTCTTCATGAAGTGTCTTCCTCTCATGTCTATATATAATTTCTTTTACTTTGGCTAGCATTGAATCCCACATCTCATAAATGAGATGTAAACAAGACTTATCCGTATCAGCTACTCTCAACATCTCGTAAATTGGGTCTGTGAAATTTATGATGTATTCAATCTCATCCCACCATAAATCATCTAAAAGCTTCTCTTTTACATACCTAGCCTTTCCAACATCATCTTCCCTATAACATGTCCATTTGTCACTGATCACCATAGCTTGAAGAGCATTTTTTATTTTTTTGAATCTTCTCAACATCACTATTACTGAGGCAAACCGAGTTTCAGCAACTGCAAGCATATTTAAATTAGAGAAATCATTGAACATAGAGAGTCTCATGGAGTGATTCATAATAAAATTTTTAATTACAATTGCATCTCCAGCAATCACTGTGATCCAATGACATTCATTATAGGTGATTTCATTTGCCTCGGTATTCTTAGCTGCACAAATATTCTTCAAAGCAAGATTAAGCGTATGCACAACACATGGTGTCCAGAAAATATGAGGATATGCTTGCTCTACAAGTAGACATGCAGCTCTACAAACAGGTGCATTATCAGTAATAACCTGAATGATGTTTGAAGGCCCCACCATCATGATAACTTCTTTGATTAAATTAGAAATGAAGAACTTATCCTTGTACTGTCCTTCACAGTTTACAGCTTTGATAAACATATGATAACTCTCTGTTACAGCCATGAAGTTGATAAGTGGTCTTCTTTGTGGATCTGTCCACCCATCACAAACCAAAGTAACTCTTTTTTCCTTCCAAACTCCTCTAGTAGGCTCGAGCAACTTCTCAATAATGTCCCTCTCTCTTTGCAACAACTTCGTTCTAATGACATTATATCCTGGTGGCACGTATCCTGCAAGATTGTTATTGCATGCATATGTAAAGGCATTTTTGTAATGTGGATTCCTTGCTAGGTTAAAAGGAAGTCCAGCTGAGTAAAACATTCTAGCTATTTCCCTGTCTAGTTGTTCTCTCATTTGTAAATTAAATGCTTTCTCCAAAGCACTATCTACAACATGTTTTCTTTTTTTTGGTTCAAATCCCTCCTTTCGAAAAGGTCCTTTGTTTACAGTACTGTCATCACATCTAATTGAAGAAGATGATGAAGGATAGGAAGCACGAGTGCTTGGAAGTGAAATATGTTTTGGAAGCTCTTTTTTACTCCTTTGCTCAGCTTCACTGATTTTTCTTTGTAATTCAGCCATTTGTGATGAGCTTATCTTCGGGCAAACTTTGATTCCATGACCACTAATCTTCAACAAATGAGCTTTCACTCTATAATATGATCCTTTGTATGATGCATTACAAAAATTGCATTTGAATGCAATATTGCCTCCCCCTTCTGATGTTTTACCTATTTTTGTAACATAACCCCATAAAGGTTTGTTATCTTCAATATTAATTTCTGATGGACCATCATCAAAACCAATTCCTGCTCCACTAGAACTCATTATCCTACAAAGGATCTATACAAATTAAAACATATGAATTTGAAACATGAAAAAATTTAAGTGAAAGTGTAGATATGTTGCGACTCTGCCGGGGGTCCAAGGGGGCGCTGCCCCCTGGCGGGGTTCGACCTGGTACTAAGTTCCAATACCGAGCGGTACTGAGTTCCAATACCGAGCAGTACCGAGCAGTACCGAGTAATACCAAGTTATAGTACCGAGCGATACTGAGTTCCAATACCGAGCAGTACCGAGTTCCAATACCGAGCAGTACTGAGTTCCAATACCGCTCGATACCGAGTAGTACCGAGCAATACCGAGTTCCAATACCGAGCGGTATCGAGTTCCAATACTGAGCAGTACTAAGTTCCAATACCGCTTGGTACCGAGTAGTACCGAGCAATACCAAGTTCCAATACCGAGCGGTACCGAGTTCCAATACCGAGCAGTACTAAGTTCCAATACCGCTCAGTACCGAGTAATACCGAGCAATACCGAGTTCCAATACCGAGCGGTACCGAGTTCCAATACCGAGCAGTACCGAGTTCTAATACTGCTCGGTACCGAGTACCGAACAATACCGAGTTCCAGAACGTTCGGTACCAAGCAGGACCAAGTTTCAATACCGAACCTATGATTAAGAAAACGAAGAACGATGAAGAAAACGAACCTACACTGCTCACATCGCCTTCACTGTTCGCGTTGTCAAGCCGCTTCGTCGACGAAGGATGATCCTATCGACTTTAATGCTCGCGTCGTCAAGCCTCTTTGTCGACAAAGGATGATCCTGTTTGCTTCTATGCTCGGGTCATCGAGCCGCTCCTTCAACTATAACGAAGAAGATGAACACGTGTGTGGAAACGAAAAACCTAGCTCTTTGAAATGTTTCAGCCGTATAAATGAATATGGATATTGAGCGGAAACGGTGGAAAGTCGAAAAAAAAGGGTAAATCGTGGCTCAATGTTTTTTTTTAAAAGGACACGCGTATCCGATACGCGTGTCCAGTCAAATTTAAATAATATTTTAATCGGACACGGCAAGGCCGTATCCGACACGTATCCGTGCCGTATCGGAGGCGTATCCGTATCCGACACGTATCCGATACAACATGCCTCGTAAATAGGAGTATCCGTGCAACATAGGAAGAGGGGCAACTAATCATAAGAACTTATGTCTATGAGAAACATGAAATAGATTTTAGAGTTCTCATAAAATGAGGGTAAAATTTAACATAGAATCAAACAATGTTAGAAAAGACACAAAACATGAGTTTCTTTTTTTTTTTCTTCTAAATTCATGATCATACTATCACTAATCTTATTCTCCCCATTTGGGCATACTGGTCTTTATCCTCCATTATTTTTCCTTCTTAAGTTATTTTTTAAAATGAATATGATTTAATCTTTAGCTTCTTTTTATAGAGCACACTCGCCCATGCTTATGTTTCTCTAGTGCATGATGCCTTAAAGAAACGCTAATATTTTACCTTTTGCGGCTTTTTTTCACTTTTATTTTTCTGGAAATGAAGTGTTTAGGCCTTTGCTTCTAACAAAATGTCATTTTCCATTTTGCTAAACGCAAATCACCAGGTTATGAGCAGGCATTCATGGAAAGATCAAGCTACTCAGCCCAAAATCAAATATTTCACTCAGGTTAAAGCTCGGCCACCAACATTTGTTGCTTTTCTGACTGGGAAAGCCCAGCTTTCAGACACTGATATAAGGTTTCTGATAAAATCCCTAAAAGAAGATTTCAATTTAGGCGGAATCCCAATCCGCATCATGCAGCGTAGCATTCCAAGGAAAACTGCAGCAAATAGCAGCAGCAATAACAATAAGAATTCATCTTCTAAGGTTCACAAGAAATTGAAGTCGGACTAGGATTTACTGCATTTGAATCCTCTTCTTCAATGACTTGGCCATAACTGCAAAGAAAGGGAAATAAGGTGATTTTATCTTGTGTCTTCATAGGTCGTTCAATATCCTACAACACTGCACTCCTGTCGAGGTAGTTTTACTGCTGAATGGTTCCATATATTTATGGACCATGGGAAGAACATGCTTGACTCTTTATGATCCGATGTTGCTTTGAAAGATGAACATCTATTTGTAGGACACACCTCAAGTTTATTGAGTAATGCAGTGATCTATGTGAACAGCTAGCTAAACAGACTTTTCTTGTGTTTATGAGTGTATATATATATATATATATATATATATATGTATATATATATATATATATATGTATATATATATATATATATATGTATATATATATATATATATATATATATGTATATATATATATATATATATGTATATATATATATATGTGTATATATATATATGTGCATATATATATACATATATATATATATATATATATATATATATATAGAGAGAGAGAGAGAGAGAGAGAGAGAGAGAGAGAGAGAGAGAGAGAGAGAGAGAGACGCACACATTTGTTGTAACTATTATGCATAAGCTTTATTTATTTCTCTTATACTGCAGGTTACAGTTTGAAGAACGCAATGAACATATTGAGTCATCACCCAGAAGTCCCAGGGGACCTTTACCATTGCTGTGAAAAAGGTTTTACTTTTACTTCTCTTTGAAAACTATTTATGATTAGCATGCCAAAAGCTCTATAACAGTTTTCCTGGCTGCAATGCTTCGCTAAGCTTAGTCCTTCCACTCCTCACACAAGTACACTTTTATGGGTCTTAATCTTTACTGAGTTGGTACTTGATACATCATCAAAAAATTATGTTGATCGGGCATGAATCTCGAAGCAAAATCAAGTTATAAACTTCAAAAATTAAATTGGAGATCATCTCAACTCCGATTTTAGTAAACTTACAGTCGAACTGAACATCTCAAAAGTACGAACCCAACGACACCAAATTTAACCCAATCTGAGCTCAAATGGGTCCAAATCAAAGATCCGAAGTGCATTTGGAAGGTTCAATCCATAATTTGGATTACCAAGCAGTTTCCAAACGTGAAATGCTTATAGTCGAATCAAGCGGCTCGACGAGACGAATTCAACGAGCCCAAGATTATCAAATTTTGATATCATGAAATATTCAAATGTCCAGTTAACGGTCCACGATCGAGGGATCAACATCGGCCATCCATTTAAACCACTCCCAATTTACCCTTAATTTTAATTCTATTTACTAGTTAGGCCACTATCGGATAATTATAAATAGACTCCTCGTTTCTCATGAGAGGGCGCCAAGCAAGGAGGAAGTGTGCCCAAGCAAAGAGAAGGAAGAGTTCTCTAGCCACCAAACTCCTCGACCACCTCCTGGCCATAGACCGACACCGAACTTTTGCCCGTCACCTGATTTCTACCTGACGCCGGACTTCCGCCCGTCGTTGGACTTCTACCCGACGTTGGACTTTCGCCCGGCTACTAACGGACGTTGGATTTTTTCCCGACCAACAATTGATGCTGGATTTTTGCCTAGACACCAACTGACTCCAGACTTCGACCCATCGTTGGATTTCTACCCGACGCTAGACTACCGCTTGTCACCGAATTTCTACTCGACGCTGGACTTCCGCCCGTCGTCGGACATTTTCCCTTTGCCGGACTTTCGCCGAACTTCTACCCGACGCCGAACTTCCACTTTTTCTCTGACTTCTGCTCGTCGCTGGACTTCCGTCGGACTTCCACACAACGTAAAACTTTCACCCATCACCGGATTTCTATCCATCGTCGGACTTCTACCCATCGCTAGACTCCTAACTGACACCGAATTTCTACCAGACACTGGACTTTTGCCCGTCGTCGGACTTTCTTTGGACTTCTACCTGACGTGGAACTTTTGCATGTCGCCGAACTTTTGCCCGTCGCCTGAATTTTGTTAGACTTCTACCCAACGTTGAACTTCCACCCGATGCCAGACTTCCGCCCTTGCTGGATTTTTTACTTTACGCCGGACATCTGTCCGTCTCCGGACTTCTCCCCGTCACTGAGCTTTCGTCGGACTTCTACCAGACACAGAACTTTTGTCCGTCGCCCGAAATTCGTCAGACTTCTACCCGACGCCAGACTTCCGCCTGTCCCCGGATTTCTACCTAATGCTGGACTCCCGCTCTTCGCTGGACTTTTGCCTGTATCCGGACTTTCGTCGGACTTCTACTCGACATCGAACTTTCGCATGTTGCCAGATTTCTATCAAACGCCAGACTTTTGCCCAATGTCGGACTTCTACTTGACGTCGAACTTCCTTCCATCTCTAGACTTTCTTCTGTCGCTGTACTCCTACCCGACGCCGGACTTCTGTACGTTGTCGGACTTTCGTCAAACTTCTACCAGTCCCCGTACTTTCGTCAGACTTCTACCTGACGCTGAACTTCCACCCATCACTAGACTTCTTGTGATGCCCTAAATCGATCCTAGGGCATCATACTTCTATCCGTCGTCGGACTTTCGTCAGACTTCTACCTGACACCGTACTTATGCCCGTCGCCGGATTTCTGGCCGACACTGGACTTTCGTTCGTTAACAGACCTTCTGACCTCCTTCGCTCGCCGACAACAGTCCTTCCAACCTCCGTGGCCCGTTGACTACGATCCTTCTAACCTCCGTGGCCCGTTGACTACGGTCCTTCACGACACAACAATACCATTTTTTTTGTCACAAAATCATTGAAGTTCATAAAAATGGAGGTGGGGATCCTTTTGCATAGATTAAAAAGTTTTTTGTCTCATATATTTTGCATAAATTAAATATATACTTTCCCAAACTGTTTTTTGGAAAGAAAAGAAGTTAAATAAGGCTTTAACCAATTAGCAATAGGTTGTACCACGTTGTTATTACGCTATGATGTACCGATACTTTATAATGTCGAAATATGTAGTGTTCAACACATATCAAATATGTATTTGACATTTGACATGCATGAGTAAAATAAATAAATAAATGGCATATGTGTTAGGCACGGATGTCATAAATTAGCTGAAATAATTATGATGAAATATTCTGCTTTTTGATCCAAAATTAGAAGATGAATAAAAAAAAAAAAAAAAAGATGCTACTATCTCATGAAATGCATTCTGGGGATCCCCTTTATGTATGTTTTTGTTATTTTATTTTAGTTCCTGTTAACATCTGTGGAGTCTACAATAAGAATAAAGACTTTCTTCACCAGGCTTAGCATATTAACTTTGTCAGCCTTTACTAAATATCACTTTAATTCATGATACATTTGTTCTATTTAGAGTTTTTCTTCAAGAAATAACCCTAATTTTATATTAGGTGAAGTTTCAGTTCCTAAAAGAATATACATAAAGAACAGTTGTGTTGCACTCTTTTCTAATTTTATTAGACCACATACTCAAAATGGATCCTTGTTTTAATTTTTATGTGAACTTTAGGGAGCTGAAGAGTTACTTATAATGTCTTATATAAGATGGGAATCTACATAAGCCCTTTTTTTAGGATGCTTCATAATTTTGTGGAGCACAGCTACTCTGTTTCAGAATGGTCCAAACTGTCTTATATTTATTTTAATTCTCTTTGGTAAAATCTTGTTTTTAGGATTAATTCTTCTGTGCGGACGCCGAATGCCGTCTGGAGACTAACTAGAATGCGTCAAGTCACCCCTGGGCTCGGTACTGCTCGATGCCGCTGATGCGGTGCATTTTGGTTGGTATCCAGATGACGTTTTGCATCCGATCTCCGCGTAGAATAATTTCTCTGTTTTTAGAGCTTTGAAGTTTTGTTACTCTGATAAAATTTTTGTTGAAGTCTGATTTTTGTTTTTCTTTTAAATTAATTTAGAAATAATTGTAAAACGCTTTTTGTTATGATGTTTTTTAGGATTTTAATTATGATTATTAAATTAATAATTAATTTGTTTAAAGTTTTACATTCAGATTAGAAATCAGGGTTCAATTATGAGGTGATAAAACCTTGCCATTATGATGAATTTCTTTGAATGTATTATGATTGAAATGCTTAGAAAATATCACACTCCTAAGATATCTGTTTTATTTTAAGGACTTTTATTTTTTTAATTAATTTGCTAAATATTGAATCTTTCTGTTTCCGGTGGTTTAGGACTTTATGGAATGAGAAGTGAGTTTCAGTCTTATTCAAAATGTTCAGGTATGAGAAATTATAATTTTAAGAAATTATAGTTTTTTTTTTTTTTTTTTTCAAAATGTTCAGCTATTTCTATGTTATGTTTGGTTGTATGTCTGATCTATCATAAAGCTGGTTAGCTCTTTAATTTTGAGAAATGATGGTAGACTTTCGTTAATTATTTATTTTTAAATTCTTATTTTTACTCACTCCCCATCATTAATTAGTATAATTACTTTAGATTATTAAATTTAGATTTATGCTTGATTCGAGAAGGCTTTTTATTGCTTCTTAAAATAGCTTTCTATTTCAAAAATTAAAATTTTTATATTAAAAAGCTGTTTTACGAAGCAATAAAAAAGTTATCCTAAATGAAGTCTTAAGTTTGTGACAGCTTTCTCATTGCTTTCTAAAGCATTTATTTAGTTCAAAATTTTAATAACAACATCAAGCCTTTGTCCCACTAGGTGGGGTCGGCTACATGAATCCTTTTTTGCCATTGTGTCTGGTTAAAAGTCAAATTTTCATTTAAATCTAATAAAGAAAGATCATTTCTAATATTTTCTAACCAAGTCTTTTTAGGTCTACCTTTACCTTTTTTAATATAAGTCAAATCTAATACCTCAACTTTCCTAATTGAGTCATTGGAAGACTTCCATTTAACATGACCAAACCATCTAAGGCGACTCTCTCTAATCTTATATTCCATTGGAGCTACTCCAGCCTTTTCATGTATATGCTCATTTCGTATCCTATCTCTAAGGATCAAGCCACTCATCCACTTAAGCATCCTCATCTCTGCAACACTTAACTTAGTATTATGCTTCTCTTTTAATGGCCAACATTCGGCACTATAAAGCATTGTAGATCTCACCACCATCTTATAGAAATTTTCCTTAAGTTTGAGGGCGACTTTTTCTATCGCACAATAAAGCTCGATGTATTCCTACACTTCAACCATCCAACTTGAATTCTAGTGATAATATCCTCATTAATTTCACCATCACTCTGAACAATAGATTCAAGATATCTAAAACGTGTACTCTTATTAATGACTTGATCGTCCAAAGTCACAATCCCATCACTAGGTCTATTGCTATTAAAATTATACTCCATATATTCAATTTTAGATCTACTCAAGCGAAAATCTTTAGACTCTAAAGTTGACATCCATAATTCGTGTTTACCTTCAACTCCCTCTCTAGTCTTATCAACAAGAAGAATATCATCAGCAAAAAGCATACACCAAGGTACATCCTCTTGCAAATGTCTAGTGAGAACATCCATGACTAAATCAAAAAGATATGGACTTACGTTTCATCCTCGATGTAATCCAACTGAAATAGGAAAATACTTAGTCAAACCACCTTGTGTTTGAACACAAGTAATAGCTCATGTATACATATCTTTAATGATTTGAATATAAGCATTGTTAACTCCTTTCTTTTCAAGAACTCTCCATAGCACTTCTCTTGGAACTTTGTCATATGCTTTCTCTAAATCAATAAATAGCATATGTAGATCCTCTTTATTCTCTCTATATTTCTCCATTAAACCTCTCAATAAATGTATGGCTTCCATAGTAGACCTACTCGACATGAAAGTTGTCACAAATAAAATTTTAATCTTATTTCATATAATTAAACATATGTGAATGTGAAAATGCCAAGTGCTTAGCTCTCTCTCATACACACATTCTTCTAATTTGAATATTGATTAAGCTACTAGTGTGTTGAGTGCTTTACATAATTTTTTTCCTCTTCAGTCTTGATGGCCTTTAATAATAATTGTAATTAATAGTAAAACAATTAGATTCAAAGGTAAATAACACTCATGTTAGTCTAATTTAATTAATTACTCTTTTAATTATGATATTTAGGTTTCATTTGGGACTGTTTTTTTATTGCTTAAAGTAAATTTTTAGTACAAAAATTTTAATTTTTATATTAAAAAATTGCTTCAAGAAGTAATAAAAAATCTGGCCCAAACTCAGCCTTAGTGTTATAACAGCTCTCCAACAGGAGTTATACATTCTTTCTCAGGTTGGAAAGAATATGACATAGAAATAGCAATATATTCTCTCCATAAAATCTATAGTCTATTGTATTCAATAATTTTTATTGTACTTAATGGATGAATTTAAATAAGTTTATTCATGATTGGGAAATAATTAAAAGGTCAATTTCAAATTTTGAATGGATTAATAATACTAAAAGCAAAAGTTTTGATGGCAACAAAATGTTTTCTTGAAGTTACTAAATTAGCATTTTGCTTAATTGTTGACATTTGGAGGAAGAGCTTTGTTAATTTTCAAGAATTATTTAAAAAAAAAGTTTTTAAGTGCGCATTCTTAAATTAATCAATCAAAATGAGATTATAATATATTTTTATTGATTTATATCAATATATGTTTTTGGACCAAAATAGGTTCAATGATACTGTTTGAAATGATCTTTAGTCTTTTATTTTATCAAGAGAGGACTCTTATATGAGTCTTATGAGAAATTATTCTATGCGGACGTCGGAAGCCTCTCTATATTTAGAGGCGAATCAGACGCAAACACGTCAGCGGTACCGAATCACGTATCGAGTGAAGGGGTGATATGACGCATTTTGATTGGTCTTCGAATGACGTTTGGTGTCCACAAAAAATAATTTTTCCTTCAAATTAGTATGTACTTTTTTTTTTGTATTCTATAGTGCTTTAATTAATGCAAAACACGATTATAAAAAGTACTCAAAATTTGATATGGAAAAGGGTTAATTAGGTTTGAATTTAACAATTTCAATTTTAATAAAAGAAATATAATTCATGTTGTTGGTATAAAAAGAAATTATTTATCTTAAATTTTAATGAACATCTACATATATAAAGTATTATTGTTCAATGTGGGTAGTTTGATCAGATCAAATGTATATATATATATATATATATATTGAAAGATATTTATCCAATTAAAAATATAATATAGAGATCAAATTATTGTATTTTTTAGTAAGTTTCTAGTACTTTGTTAACATAGTTTCTAGAGATCAATTATCTTATAGGTAATTGAGAGTTGTAATGTGATGGAGAAATTTTTTAGACAATTTGAGACATTTTTTATATAGTTGGATGGGTTAAGGAATTCAAATTTCGGTAGTTGTATCATACTCATGTACTATAATTCTCTTAAACCCTAATTCATCGACCATCGTTAAGAATGGTTGATAATGAAGAGAATAAAGGTAATCCCTGATTTTCTATATAAAGAGTAATTAGATCGGGGCTTGGAGAATTTTCATTTGACGAAGAAATCAAGAAGATGAGCATAATCATTAGGTTAATAAATGACTACTTATATGGAGACAATAACTTCAAGAATACAAACATGGAGAAATTAAGCATTTTGGGAAGAAGATGATAACCATAAATTCTATAGGCAACTTGAAAGAAAATTCTTTTGAAAGTATATGTGATCAACACATCATCCACCAACTTGAAAGAAAATTCCTTTGAAAGTTTCACTTGATTGTATATAATATATGTGTAAATTTATTTCATAATAATATAATCCACTTTAAAAATATGAAATTATCCTACAATCATGTTTGCTTATATTCATTTAGTTGTGTACTACACTTTAGTTGTATATGTTCTAGATTGATTATGTTTATTCAATTGGATTGAACTATGTAGTGTTATAGATATTGAAATGCTCTCTATAGTTGTTAGATTGGCCTATGTTTATTGTTGTTGGAATAAGCTCTATTATTTCTTTTTTTTTTTTATAATCTATTGTGTTATAATTATCAAGATTATACTCTATTGCATCAACCATATAATCTATTATATTAAAGCTTTAGATTGCACTACATTATATCTATTGTAAGATAAATCTTATTTAGGTGTTGTTTGGGATGGCTTACTAACTATTTTGGAAAGCTATTTTTTAGTATAAATTTTTTTTTGAAAGTAGGAAAAAAGTATGTTGGCCATTAAAAGAGAAGCATAATACTAAGTTAAGTGTTGCAGAGATGAGGATGTTTAGGTGGATGAGTGGCTTGACCCTTAGAGATAGGATACGAAATGAGCATATACATGAAAAGGTTGGAGTAGCTCCAGTGGAAGATAAAATTAGAGAGAGTGGCCTTAGATGGTTTGGTCACATTAAACGGAGACCTTCCAATGACCCGGTTAGGAAAGTTGAGGTATTAGATTTTGCTTATGTTAAAAAAGGTAGAGGTAGACCTAAAAAGACTTGGTTAGAAAATATTAGAAATGATCTTTCTTTATTAGATTTAGATGAGAATTTGACTTTTAACTGGACATAATGGCGAAAAAGGATTAATGTAGCCGACCCCCACGTAGTGGGACAAAGGCTTGATCTTATTGCTGTTGTTGTAGGAAAAAAGTAGTGTTCCAAAGCACGAAGCCTTAAATTATGTTAAAAGCCTACGTTTTTTTTTAATGTTAAAACCCTCCTTGAATCAAGTTCGAGTAATATTCAAACATTCTTGGAATTTTATTCAAACCCTCCTCGAACTAATTTTATTCGTGATGAACTTCACATTAGTTGGAGATTAAAAAATAAGATATTTTGGCTTAAAATAAATTTTTTGTCACCTTTCTCTAAAATAAAAAAATCATAGATGTTTAACCAATTGAAAGGCATGTAAATAAAAAATTTCATGTGAATATATTCCTTTTTGTTTTATATTTATCAAACTCTTCTCTTCAAATTTTATATTTAAATAAAAAATAGTAGTCTTTATCAACTTAACTTCAACCCACTAATAACATAAGATAGAAATTTTGGCTAATTGGCCATTTAATTCTGACAATAAAGCAAAAGCTGATTCTTTACTGACGTTGATCACATCCCCAATTAAGTTTTTTTATTTTTTATTTATTTATTTTTTTCGGGTGCACTTTTTTAATATGTAATAACTCTATTTTTTTGGGTGTATAATGTCTTTGCCTTTTGGAAGCTTACAATTTCAATATTTATAAATAATAAAGGACAAAGCTCTATTGCCTAATTTGGCTTTTGAATTATTGAGATTATTGAAGACTTGATATCTCATAAGCAAACATTTGACTAAGCTTTAAGGTTCATGATTTTTAATTCATTCGAGTCAAATATGAGCTTAATCGTAGTAAAACAGATCGAATACGAATAAGATATTCACCAATAATTTCAAACATGAGATTATATCGAGTAAATATAAAAAAAAATATCGAGTAAATATAAATTCAAGTGAGTTAGATATGAATAAACATCTGGGTCACTCAAACTCAACCCGTTTAGACTCGTATATATAGTACTAAAAATAAAAGCAAGAAGAGATTAGAGTTGTGGTTGAATACAATAAATAAAATCAATAAGAAACTTAATAAAACAATATGTTTTCTTGGCTTTCGTTAAAACTACTCATGAGTATGTGCTAGTTCTAGGTCTACTTAGGTACAACAAATAATATCATTTATGAGTCTAATTGAACTAATTAATCGAATTCAAATTCAAGTAAAGTGATTTCAATGGATGAGCCAAAGGTGGATTATAATTGAACTAATTTTGTGTTCCTCCCTTGTGACAACTCCCTTTATCTCACACAACAGCTCACAAGTGAAGATATTAATGCCATGGGTCCAAGCAGTGTGTAATAGCTTGTATTTTGATTCTATCAAATATTTTTTTTTGGTGTAAATGTAAGTTGAAATCATAAACCGTCTTTGCCATAACATTATTATTGTTGTATTTTACTTACAAGATTTTTTTTTGTAATTTTTGGGCAGAGGATCAGGAGTGTGAGGATGGTCAGGATTCCTTTATGTTCATGTTCTTTTGTTTTAGCTATTCTTTTATACTCATGACATGATAGATATATGATGACTTTATAGATCCTGAGTATTATATATTATTTTTTGGGAATAAATACAAATTTATATATTAATATTTTGAATTATAAAATTTGTTTCCATGATATTTGGTATCTCTTATTATTTTTTATTAAAGTATAAAAAGAATAAGTTCTTCCAAATTAGATTTTAGGGCATCACAATTGGTATCAGAGCAAAGTTGTTGGAAGAATTAAATTATTACAAGAGCTGTAGGACTTGATTGAGAGTTGGGTATAATAGGTAGTTTAAGGTGCATTATTTTCTATGTATATTTGATTGCATGTGTGTATTCTTCAGACAATACTAAATCATACATGTATACAATCAAAATAGATCTGCTAGAGTTAAATATTCTCAATGAGCAATATAATGCAGATCCAGTGCCATCAAATCATGTGATGTAGTTGGAAGCAAAAAAGAAGAGGGAGATAAGCATTTGCAAAAATTTCATAAGCTAAAACCTCCGTTGTTCAAAGGAGGTGTAGGATCTCAGATTGCAAAAGATTTGTTTTTGATGATAGAGAAAATTTTTGACAGCATGTAATGTCTGGAGAGCTTAAAAGTACCATTAGGTGTGTTCCTATTTGTAGGAGAGACTAAGAGATGGTGGGTTGGGCAGCAAAGAGGAAATTTTCAAGGGAAGATAAATGTTGAGTTCACTACAATATTTAGGATGTGGTTTGTACATCCGTTAGCCCGACGATAGATGCAGAAAGCTTTTATTAAGTTGGAGTAAGGATGCAAAATAGTGATGCAGTATGAGGCCAAGTTTATTGATCTTATTAGGTATGTTCCTCATTTTATCCATATTGTTGAAGAAAAGTGCTACATATTTCTGCAAGGGTTGAAAAAGGAGCTCAAAAATCCACTAGTACCTCTAAGGATTCAAGAGTTTTCTGAATTGGTGGAGCGGGCCAGACTGATAGAGGTTGATTTTGTGGCACCAGTATCCAAATGTGAGGTGGGCTCCATATATGATGTCAGCAGCAGGAGGAGAAGAGATAAATCTAGTAGAGAGAGAGAGAGAGAGAGAGAGAGAGAGAGAGAGAGAGAGAGAGAGAGAGAGAGAGAGAGAGAGAGAGAGAAGAAAAGCATGTATAATGATTCGTGGGGATCTACATCAGTAGCATCTTCTAGCAGCTATAGCGAGTGTATTTATTATGACCAACGACATACATGTCAATGCTACTTATTGACGGGCGATATTTCGCTATGGATAGCAGGGACATAAGGCAGTAGATTTTCTTAAGAGGGGATTTGGAGAAAGAAATATTTCTAGAGAAGCGTAATCCAGATATACTATAGAACATAGAAATATAGGGTCAAGAGCATACAATGAATGATCAATAAATAAGGCAGATGATAGAACTGTCAGTGATAATTATAGGGAGACTGTTGCACGACAATCGATTATACATACTCCAGTGATGACACGTGTATATAACTTACAATATCTAGAGTACTAACAACAACTTAAAAGTTCTTATAGTAGGAAATTTATTTTAAATGATTTCATGACATAGCATGTCATACATAATTGAATGACATGTGATCGAATGAACTGATGACTATGATTTTTTGATGAGTTTTGAATTGTGATTTGATTTTTCAGATTTTATTCATATTGATTTTATGCCCGAATCTTTAAGGGAAATGTCGGGGATGATATTTTCTTAAGGAGAGTAGATTATAATAGCATGTATGTTGACTATGTCAAATATTTTTTCTGATGTCAATATAAGTCCAAATTATATATCTTCTTCACCATAGCATTATTATTGTCGTATTTTACTTCCACAATTTTTTTTAAATTTTGGACAGAGGATCAGGAGAGTGAGGATGATCATGATTCTTTCAAGTTCATGTTCTGTTTGTTTTAGCTATTCTTTTATAGTTAAGACATGATAGATATGTGATTACTATATATATCCTGAGTAATAATATATGATTTTTGAGAATGAATACAAACATATATATTGATATTTTAAATTATAGAATTAATTTTCACTTTTTATTATTTGATAGTTATGATTATTGATTATTAAAATATAAAAGAATAATTTCTTTCAAATTAAAATCTGGGGCATCACAGAGTGCAAGAAGGCTTCAAGAAGCATAGTGACAACAAGATCCAATGAAGCTTGCTAGTGAGGGCATCAATGTTCAAAGAGTGTGAATTTTTATTGCGTCCTCCCACCTGACGTAGAGATACGTCCTCCCACCCCTAAAAAATTCGGTTTTTGCTCGGTATTTCTAGCTATTATTTGGTATTAAAGAAGAATATCATCATGTGAAGACCAATACTGAGTTATACCGAGCTATACCGAGCAACACCGAGCTATACCGAGCAATACAAAAAAATACCTAGTTTTTCCTTGAAAAAACTCGGTATTGCTCGGTATAGCTCGGTATTGCTCGGTATAACTTGGTATTGATCTTCACATGATGATATTCTTCGTTAATACCAAATAATAGCTAGCAATACCGAGCAAAAACCGAGTTTTTTAGCGGTGGGAGGACGTATCTCTACGTCAGGTGGGAGGACGCAATAAAAATTCGTGTAAGAGAGCTTACAAGCAAGGATATTAATGGTTTAGGTGATGTGTTTGTGAGACTCATTATAGAGTTAATGGAATGCTATATAACATACTCATTAATGCTAGTGTTGAATAGATCAATCTTAAAAATTTATGTTATGTATCTA
Organism: Dendrobium huoshanense; assembly: GCA_016618105.1. NCBI lineage: Eukaryota > Viridiplantae > Streptophyta > Magnoliopsida > Asparagales > Orchidaceae > Dendrobium > Dendrobium huoshanense. Next base: position 84,044,961 of record CM028359.1, on the reverse strand, counting down.
AATCCTTGCAAATATTTATTTCTTTTTGAATAAAGTAATATTAATGATATTTTTATTGTGATTTAAAAATTATAGCATTATATAAGTAAATTAAATATTTAGTCTTAAAAATATAAATATGAATTAAACTTTTGTGATATTCACAAAAGTACCCACAAAAAAATACATAAAAAAATAAAGCCAAGCTTTAAGGGATTACTTAGGATCACTTTTATTTGTTAATATAATTTATATTTTAATATATAAAATAAAACATATTTAAAAAAAAAAAAATTGCAATACATACAAAACAAGAATTACATAATTTTCCATTCTGTAACCGAAATTCATGGTGTTTTTGACTTTTTTACAAGCCATCTTCTTCCCCAAAACTAGCCCTAAAAAAAACACAAAAAAAATACACGCACGGTCAATTAATGGCTTCAATGATTTTCGAGCTCTTCAAAATTAGATGAGAGCATTTTTCATTCTTAAGAAGCCATGGACGAGCTTTCCCGAAAGCTCGACGAGATTACCAAACAACTTTTTTCAAGTATTACATCCACCGGCGGCAGCCGTAGCGCCGCTGCTACTGCTCTCCTCCGACCACGAATGGAGGAAGAAGCTGTCCTCAAAGCAGCAGCTTTCACCGCCGAAGAACTCGGAAACTGCTCCGGTCGTCACGGCGGCCGCCACCGGCGAGTCTTGCAACTTCTCCAAGCCCATAAAAAGTACCTCATCCTCCGCCACCAGTTCCATGTCTTCCACCAACAATATTCCTTCGTCGTCGTCGTCCTCTTCTTCTTCCTCCTCTTCTTCCTCCCCGCTCTCCTCCCTCTTTAACGGTGTGCTCACCGTCCGACTCCCCTCTTCTCCGACGGAAGCCGCCGACGAAAATTTCTGCCGTGTACTGCCGGCGAGCGAGTTCCGGTGAGTTGGAAGCGAGTGGTTGTGATCTCCGGTGTAAGTTATCACAAACATCGCTGGATCTGTACGGCTTCGCTCTACCTGCTTCCGAGCTAAGCATCCCTTTGAGCTGCTACATCTATAATATCCCCTGTTCGATTTCCCCAAAAAAATTAGCTTTCCTCAGTTTTTATTCTCTGAAAAAAAAGTAAAAGATATAAGATTACCGAGGATAAGGCGAGCCCTTGATGGGCTTCTGTCCGTACTTTCTCCACGCCCACATGTCGGCGGCGAGCCCGTCGGCAGGGACTTCGCAGACCACTCGCTTCTGCTGATTCCACCTGAGAATTCTCCGGAGGGATCTAACCAAATGAGCAACCTTTCCACCGAGAAATCTTTAAAAAGGTAGAATGAAACCGAACTTTACCTTTTCTTCGAGCGGTACTTCGTCTGGGAGACCGGCCGCCTCGGCGCCGCCCGCGCCGCTGCTCCGGCAAGAGAAGAAGAGCAGGACAAAGTCGACGGCTTTGGCTTTGGCTGCTGAACCATAGAGAAAAAGGGCTTGCAGAACTCTTCGACCTCATTGTAAAAGCTCGTTGACGGTGCCTCCGCTGGCTTTGCAGTCGGGAGCAGCGGCGGCGGCGGTTGTGAAGCAGCGCGGCAGCTCCGAACCACCGCAAACAGATCCCAGCCGTCATCGTTCTTCTCCATCGCGAACATCAGTCCGTGAGAGCTGAAAATAAGAAAGATATGGCCTTTTCGCGAGCTCCAACAGATATTTTAATGGCGGGATTTGGAGATGGGAAAACGCGGCGCTGACCTTAACAGGGGAGGGAGGAGATGCAGGAAAGAGAGGGGTTGAGTTTTATCCGTGCGGGGATAAGATGGACATTTCACGTGTTGGTAGGCAATGCTGCACGGAAACCTCCTCTGGTTTTTCAAAACCGCTTCTGGTTTCTCTTTCCGCTTGACTTTGCTCAATGTCAAAGGATAGAGAAACGTGAGGTAGCGTTGTATTATTATTATTTTTTATATTTTTCGAAAAAGTCGTCTCCGCCCACGTCCACGCGTTGGCTCTTTAGTCCTCGCGGCCTCCGAGAAAAAGATTAGGCAGTTATTATCCGTATTTTGTTCGCACCCAAATTTGCACCCGTGGTTTTTATGTGCGTCGGGGTGGGGTATGAAAAAAGAGTACGTATTTGGGTGCCGTTAGGTATGAGGGGGAACAAGCGGACGGCAGTGGCAGCGGCAGCGCTGCAGAGAATGGGAAAGTTGAGGGGCCCACCGGCCCGCGGTCCGCCGGGTGTGGTTCGGCCGGCCGTGAATCACGTGCGAATCACGTGGGTTGTGTTGAACAAAAGGAAACGGACGGCTGTGATGAGACTGAGTGAGCATATCGACGGGCGACGGCTTCTTCATCATTTGGAGAGGTTTTATAGAGTTATATTAAAGTATCGAACCAAATTATTTTGAAGTTGAGATTTTCACATGCATCATTTGTGTGAAAAAAATATCTCATTGAAAAATTGGACACTCATAATTTATATATTTAGACAATCATTCTTCTTATATATTTACTTAAGAAAATAGCCTCAAAAATATTTTTGTTATCAAAATACCCTTAATAAGAGAAAACCCCTTATACTCGTGGATATAAGATAATATTGTAAGCAAGCGAGTAGTGCATTTTAGGGATGTCAACTTTTGACACGACACGAAAACCCGACCCGGACCCGACCCGGAAAATCCGGGTTGAACCCGACCCGATTTCAAAACGGGTCGGGTTCGGGTTCCAGAAATCGACCTGTTTCAAAAACGGGTCGGGTTCGGGTTGACCCGGCGGGTTGCCGGGTCAACCCGCCAACCCGTTTAATTCAAAAAAAATTGAATTTTTGCATTTCCCGCGCCTGCCCGAGCTGTCAGCGCCTGCCCGCCCGCGCTGCCAGCGCCTGCCCGCCGCGCGCCTGCCGCGCTGCCCGCCGCGCGATCGCCCGCGCTGCCCGCCGCGCGCGTCTGCCCGCGCCTGCCAGCGCTGCCCGCGTGCCCGCGCCCGACCGCGCCGCTGCACGCCCGCGTGCCGCCGCTTACCCGCGTGCCCGCGACCAACCGCGCCCGCCGCGCGCCTGCGTGCCGCCGCTCGCCCGCGTGCCCGCGCCCGACCTCGCCCGCGTGCCCGCGCCCGACCTCGCCCGCTGTCCCGCTCGCGTCCGCCAGCCGCGCTCGCGTCCGCCCGCCGCGCTCGCGTTCGCCGCCGTCGGCCGCCGCCGTTCCGGCGCCGGGCACCCAAACCGGGTCGGGTCGTGTCAACCCGGAAACCCGCCGGGTCGGGTCCGGGTTCGGTTTTTCGACCCGTTTCTCTACCCGGGTCGGGTTAGGGTCGACCCGTTTAGCACCCGGGTCAGTTCGGGTTCAACCCGAACCCGACCCGTGACCCGAAATTGACACCCCTAGTGCATTTATAGAAAACTGGATAATTAGCACATAAAAGAAGAATATATATATATATATATATATATATATATATATATATATATATATATATATATATATATATATATATATATATATATATATATATATATATGGGTGTCAATATCAGGTCACGGGTTGGGTTCGAGTCAAACCCGAAACTGACCCGGCCTTATTCGGGTCAACCCAAACCCGACCCGTTTTTAAAAACGGGTCAGTTTTCCTGACCCAAACCACGGGTCAATCCGACACGACCCAAATGACCCGTTTCCAACAAAAAAATGCTAGCTTTCAGATCAAAAACGGATCTATCTCCTTTTTTCAAGTAAAAAATGGGTCTATTTCCTCTTTTTTGGGTCAAAATCGGGTCCATCTCGGGTTGCCGGGTCTAAATCTCGGGTTGCCGGGTCTAAATCGAGTTTTCGGGTCAAAAACGGGTCAATTTCGGTTCAAAGGGTTAACTCGAACCCGACCCGATTTTTAAAACGGGTCAAAATGTTGAACCCAAACCCGACCCGTTTCGGGTTCGGGTTGACTCTAACCCAAAATTTTTGGGTCGGGTTCGAGTCGGGTTTTCGAATCGTGTCAAATATTGACACCGCTATATATATATATATATATATATATATATATATATATATATATCATAGTGAACACAATGATAAGTTAAATATTATTATTAATCTATCAATACATAATTTAGCAAATAAAAAGAAAACACAATCATTTTTACATCATAATCAAATGATATATAAGGGTGTACACATCGCAGTGTTTACTAGATGCTAAACTACTAGTGATGCTAAGTTATAATCAGTGTGAGTTTACTCAAATTCATTAGCTAAATGATGATTTCAGTTTGAAGCGGTTCTAACTTGAACTATTTGTAAACATAATTTTATTACTTAAGAGTTTTATTATCAATGGTTATAGTGCACCATAAGATGAACTACATTATCAAGAAGTCCAATAACATATGTTTTGAAGAGTTTGTTGTTCTAAAGAATAAGGCATTTGGAAACCCATATCCAAGTCTTATATTCTAAAATTAGGAATTGAAACATAGGATAAATTGCCAATTGATCGAAGATAAATACACTGTTATTCTAGATTATAACTCTAAGGGTAATTATTAATCTAATTTAGGGGGATCAAATTAAACTCGTCCACAAAGTCCCTAGTGTAAAGCCTAAGGTAATTAAGAATTTTAAGGAACCCAAAAAATAGGCTCAATCCACCTTAATGTGAACCCAATCATTTCATGCTCATAGGTAGGGGTGTCAATTTTCGACCCGACCCGAAACCCAACCCGAACCCGATCTGAAAAAATTCGGGTTTGGGTTGACCCGACAACCCGACATTCAACCCGGAATCAGCCCATTGCCGCGCGCTCGGTGACCCGCGATCCGCGGACGACTCCTCCAGTCCGCCTGGACACGTGTGGTCCCGCCCTCCGCCTGCAGCCCTACACTCGAAGTCTCGCCTCGGTAGCTTTGGAGCGCTCGCGACCCGTGGACAAGCAGAAGACTCCGCCAGCACCCGGCCTTGGCTCTCCCGCGGACGACTCCGCCGACTTCGCCCACAACCCAACACTCGCGGTCCACGGACTCTGTCTGTTCCCGCACGCAGCGCGCTCGCGACTCGATTTCAGTCTTGATCCTGGTCGGGTCGGGTCAACCCGGCAACCCGCACGGGTCGGGTCTGGGTTGAACTATATGTTCCGTTTGCAAAAATGAGTCTGATACGGGTTGACCCGTTTAGAACCGGGTCAACTCAGGTTCGACCCGAACCCGACCCGTTGACCCGAATTGACACCCTACTCATAGGTTTCAAGTTTAAAATTAGTCATTGATAGGGTGCTTAGCAAAGTCGGTCATATTGTCAAAGAAACGTCATCTAAAAGTGCACTCCCAAGAAACAAGCAACCAATGACATATATTCATATGTTGCAATGATAGTCCTAGCTAGAAAGCCAAATATTGGCATTATGCCAAGGAAACCTAAACAAAACATATTCATAAAGAGATTTGAGGGCTCATGTCCTAAAACATCAAAACTACTTGGGCCAAAATAAGCTGATTTAGGCTTCATTTGGGACAACTTTCTTACTACGCTCTAAAGCAACTTTTTAGCACAAAAATTTCTAGTTCAATTTTTTTTTTTGTATTTAAAAAAAATACTTTAAAAATACTAAGAAAGCTATCCCGAACAATACCTTAGAGGCGAAAAAAATGTCAGCAGTAAAATCAAATCTATTTTCTCCACAAAAAAATTGAGTCCAACATAATAAATAGATCAATAGTTTATTCAAATTAAATTTTAATAACACACGTTGACTTCCCACCAAGCTTGCACAAGTCATAACATGCTCCAACTCAATTCAAGCTTCTTGTGCTAATCCCAACATCCACTAAAAATTTGTCGCGTCACCTGTGCTTTTGACTACGCTTTTGACTTGCGCTTTAGTTGCACTTTACTTGCGTTTTACCTGCGCTTTACTTGCGCTTTACATGCGCTTTACTTGCGCTTTTGACTTGCATTTTAGTTGCGCTTTGTTTGTGTTTTACTTGCGTTTTACCTGCGCTTTAATTATTAATATCCGCACTTATCTCCGCGTCCGATGACCGGACGCAATAATAAAAAGACCTTTCTGAAATAATTTCCAAAATGGGCTTTGCCCCTAATTTCCAAAAAAAAAAAAAACTTTCCAGTACTAAAAGATTCAACTTATTCTGTTAAAAAATATGTAACCAACCATAGGTATTGCATTTATGTTTGCCAAATTTAGAGCATAAAAGCTGGAAAAAAAATTCCTGAAGTCTCTAATGATTTTGTTTCTCTAAACTCTCATGTTTTGACATTTACATCATCTTTACAAAAACAAAAAAATCAAGAAAAGGTTGAAATTTGTTTAAGCTTGTCTTGTCTCTTGATTTTATGTTGTAGCAGCTAATAAGCTGACTTTTCCCTTCAATACAGACTATCTTATTGTCACTTATTAGAGTGAGGCATCGTCTTCTCAAAATAAATTTTTAGTATAAAAATTAAAATTATTGTACTAAAAAGTTATTTTAAGAAGCAGCAAGAAAGTCGGCCCAAATGAAATCTTAGTAGGAAGAGAGAGGTTTCGTTTGGGACAACTTTTTATTTCTTCTGAAAGCAATTTTTTATATAAAAATTAAATTTTTTTACTAAAAAAACTACGTAAAAAAATAGTAAAAAAAAAAAAATTATATTTACTGTAATAGCTTATTAATTTGACTGAATTAAGGTTTGATATCAGACTTCACTTTTGAGAGTGATTTGACGACAAATGTCCTGAAGCAGATGGCTTTTACATAAAAAAATTAATTCCAAAGAAATATATTAGCATATCTTTTGAGGACCAAATCAAAAGAAAACCAGGTGGCATTCTTAGGAACTTTTATTTGGTCCGGTCACCTAACGTAGATTTACGTTCGGACGTCAGTAAAATAGTGTCACATGTTCTTACTCTTTACCGCGCGGCCCGACAACCCGACCCGGAACGGACCAGGGATTGCTATGTTCGCGTTTTGCTCGATATTGCTAGGTATTTGTCGATTTTGCTCGACAATAACGAGAAATATCATTCTGTGAAGATCAATACCTAGCAATACCGAATTTTTTCTAGGTATTGGTCTCCACAGAGCGATATTTCTCGTTTTTTACAAGCAATACCTAACAATACCGAGCAATACGCGAACATAAAAATTTGGGGTTTCGGTCCAGGTAGGGTCGTCAGGCCGCTCGGTAAAAAGTAAGAAGACGTGACGAAACATTATTGACTTCTGAACGTAGAGCTATGTCAGGTCACCTGACCTAATAATTGTTCCATTCTTAGGCTTCGTTTGGGATAACTTTTTTTGCTACTTTATAAAACTGCTTTTCAGTATAAAAATTCCTAATTCAAAAAATTTTTTACTAGAAAATTATTTTAGAAAGCAACAAATAAACTATCCCAAATAAAACCTTAAACAAGTAAAGGTAAAAACTCTGAAAAAAAAAACAATATTATAGAAGTAAGCTTTAAAATAATCCCCCAATCATTTCTATATGATCAATTTAATTCTAAACTATCACATTGCTACAATTTAATTTATCAACTATATAAAATGATCAATTTAATTCTAAAATATCACATTGCTACGATTTAATTTATCGACTATATAAAATTTATCCAAAATAGTCTCTTCGGACTAAATTGTAATTAATTTTAATTCACAATTACAATATGAGAAATTATTTTAGATCATTTTTATACAGTTGAGAGGTTAAATTTGAGCAGCATAATACTCTGGAACTAAATTAATCACACACAAATAACCTGAGAACTATTTTGGAATTTCTCTGGAATAATATATAACATCTAAAAAATTGAAATAAAAAATTGAAAAATATTGTATCAAATTTTACTGATAATTGTGTAGATAAATATTTAATTTTGATTTGAAATGCTATATAAAATAAATACATTTATAATAATTTGAAGGACATTTAAATGAAAGGTGGTGACTCATTCCAAAGTAATGCAGATAACGTTTTTTCTGGAATATTTAGATATTAAGATATTTATGCCATAATTTATTTAGTTTTCCCTTAAAATTTCGACGGATTTTGCCTAGGGGTGTCAATTTTTGACACGACCCGAAACACGATCCGAACCCGACCCGGAAAAATCTGGGTTAGGGTCAAACCAGACCCGAAACAAGTCGGGTTCAACAAATCAACCCGTTTTAAAAATCGGATCGGGTTCGGGTTGACCTAGCAACCCAAAAATGATCGGAAATTGACACAAAAACTCCTATTTAACTCGGAAACCGAGATTGACATGTTTTTTATCCGAAAATCGAAGATTGACCCGATTTTTGACCCAATAACTAACAATTTTAGGTCAACTTTGAGTCATTCGTGTCAGGTCGGGTTGACCCGGACCCGAATAGGGTCAGGTTCAGGTCCGGAAACCTGACCCATTTTTAAAAATGGGTCGGGTTCAGGTTGACCCGAACAATGCCGGATTCGACCCGAACCCAACCCGTTGACTCGAATTGACACCCCTAATTTTACCGCAACCCAGTGTGAAAAATAAAAGTGAACTTAAAAAATAATTGAAAGAAAAGTCCTCCTTTATATGTCCAGTTCATATTCAACTCAACCTTCACAGTGTGTGTTTGGAATAAAATAATCTAAGGACTTACTGACCTCACCAGCAAATCTACTAATAATAATGAATCCCACAAGAAAATGCATAAAGAAGACTCACACATCTTCCCTTCCCTTCATATTTCCAAGGCCAAGGTTTCACATGATAATATATTTTCTTCAATAAACTGTTTTTCAAAAAGTATAACTACCAGATGACTTTTTTTTTTTTTTTTTTGGAACAGGATATCCACGCGCAGCCACCCCCAAAAGAGTGTTTGGTGAAGTGACTAATCCTCGACTGACCTAAAAGAGGCACCCATCCTAGAAACCTCCTGGCCCGCACTTGATTGGACCCCACTTAAGAGGCACTGCCGCTCGAGAAAAATAGAGCATGGGTTGGAGGTTCCCAACCGTACTCGCCCACCAACCAAACTAAGAATCAATGGGTAACATATGACATTTTAGATTGTTGTGAAAAGAGTACAGTAAAAGGATCAACACTTCTTCTACATCTTCTTCATGAGTTCATAATCATCAGTTCATTTCATGAAAACATTCATATATGATTTTATTTTAAGAAGAACAAAAAAATATTATCAAAAAAACTGAATGAAAGGAAGAACTGTTCCAATTATGAGAGAACATAAGAGAATAACAAATAAATAACTTTCTAATACATTATTCTTAATAAAAGTTCACCACCTTCCAATCCACTTAGTGGATTTCAAGCAAAAAGTTGGAATAGGCACCCAACACCAACAGTAGCAACAGCAATAGACACACCAAAGATCCTCTCATAATCCAAACTTCTTTTTTCTTATCTTCCATGAAAAGAAGTCTTCATAGCCAAAAGAGTGGGTCATAGGAATCATTGAACCACATAAAAGGGGCAACAGGAATGGCCATAGCTACATTCTCACTTGCTTCATCTTCTTTTCTTTCAACTAGTAACTTGAATCATTAATTTGGACCACATATTTGTAGGTAATAGTATTGATTTATTGGAAGCCATCTGATTCAGTTCATTCTAGCACTTTGATTCTACCACTCAAAACTAATGCTCCAACCACCAAAATGTTTTTGCTTTTTTAATGCAAGTTGCAAGCATTTTTCATGATGAATATGTGCTTCAAGATGTAATATATAGATCACATATCATTTGAATTATGTATCTTATCATACCAAAGGAAGTGTAATTCTCCAAGTAATCCTGAGTAATCCTATAACTGATCAGTCTCATATTGTCAATCTTCTTCCTTGATCTAAAATTATCTAAAATATATATAATGAGCTAAAAAATCTAGTAGATCACTAAAATTCTACAATTGAACTCAAAGCACAAAAAAAAAATGCATGAAATAAGTTAATTCATAATTGTAGCAGTCAATATGATTATGAATTTGTGCATAAATAAAAAATATATATATAATAACATTAAAGCTTATAAAATAGCACAATACGGATGTCGAAGCAATAAAATAGTAAACCATCATTCTTAAATTATATGTCTATGCAGTACTATCTAAATATTAAAGAGATCGCATAAACCAGTAAAGCATAAGTACTTGGAAAAACTATCAAAATCCATAATAATACAATATAGTGCTATCCAATAATCATATAAAAGTGAACATATGATGTTTAGTTATATCAATATCAATGTCAATCAAATTACATGCTCATTAATAGGAATCACATGCTCAGTAATAGTAAATCAGTACAATAATAATGGATCGATAGAAACATTATATTCGTAGCAGTGAAATAGTATAGTAAATCATAAACACGAAATCATACTAAATAAGAAAGGAGTTCTGGCTTGCGTGGTATTTTTCTAATAATCAATAAATGTTGACTCGATAAATAGAGTCGTCATTTTTGCCCATTAGCACAATAATTAGCTTCTTATAACTCTCAATCAGTAAATTATGTGAATCAGTAGAGGATAACATAAAATCACAGTATTTAAAGGAAAGTATCTCAGCCCACCATCTTATATAGGTATAAATTAGCCTACAGTCAACATCAATAAATCACCAGTCATTACTTGTCTTCACACATATTATTACTATAATAAAAGTAATAAAACCAGTTATTACCCAATCACAGACTCATATTCATTCACAATGCTTGCATTAATAATATAATTAAATTAAAATGCCAAAATCACCATTCCGTGCAGTTTGTACTAAGTGCAATAAATATAACTTTAACCAATGAAATTATAAAATCAACCAATCAAATTGTCAAAAAAAAAAAAAAAAAAAAAAAAAAAAAAAAAAAAAAAAAAAACAGTATTACGATATAAAAAAGTTATGCAGAAAAAGTTTACTCAATCCGTAGAAAATGCAATAAAATCAATTTGGGAAAAATCAAATAGTCGAAAACAAAATCTTTAAAAATAAAAATAGGATAGCAATTACCTACAATGATATGGGGAATTTTCGTAAAAGCGTGAAAAAAACCATTGACCAAAATCCCAATTTTCTCTCTCCTCCTTTCCTTCTTTTTCTTTTCCTTCCACAACAAGCAAAATGAGAGAGGGAGGGAAGGTCAACTGATATATATATATATATATAAATATATATATATATATATATATTATATATTATAATATATATATATATATATATATATATATATATTATATTATATTTAATATATTATATAAAGTTAATTTTAGTGTCTGACGTTGCGACGCTATATATATAAAGTTAATTTTAGTGTCTGACGTTGCGACGCTATATATATAAAGAATTTTAGTGTCTGACGTTGCGACGCCCAATGACCACCCAACGCCGTTGTGTCGCGTATGATTCAAGAGTTACTGTATAATATAGTTATGGCGCTGAGGCACCACTCTCTGGCGGTTCTCAACTTCGCTGCCCCCAAAAGCAATGCCCTGCAATGCTTCAGGCAACTTTCTAAAAAAAAATCTAGAAATTCATATTATTCAAAATTAGGGATGTTACATAAAAAGCCTTGAACATCAATCCTATGTTTGCCAACCAGTAGGTATCAACATTTGGGAACAAAAGCTAGCGGTGCTAACATTTTTGCCTCATTGGGCTTTGGGCATTAACATTTTGGTGTGGAGACGAAACCTTTGGTGTTAGACTTTTGTATCAACATGTGAGTACCAAGCCTTGCAAGGAACCGGTCTAACCCATTGTTCGACCGCTACACCTTGGCGAGTGAGCTCATCAAATATTAGTCGAGTGGCGTGCTGTCTAGCTGGATTGAGCTAAGCAGCCTGAATGGATCAAGTCCTTATGGCTCTTGAAAACTCACATAAAAATGATTAATGGAGGAGAATTCACAATACCAACTCGAAATAATTAGAATAATATTAATGTTACAATGATAACAACTTTAAGGAAATTATAACAAATTCATTCAAGAATGAATAAATGTTTGAGAATTAGACAATAAAAAACTAGTTTATCAATCTCATATAAAGCTTGATTTTAGCTCAAGTTGACCCAGTTTTTGTTTAAGCTGAAGTCAAACATCACAAAAGAAAAAAAAAAGAACAAAGTTGAAAGCAGTATTAAATTTGACTCAGCTCGCTTAAATCTCAAGATCATCAACTACAAAAACAAAATCAAATCCGAATACCAATCAAATGATTATAGGCATCATGGCCTTTAATGCAATAATCATTCAAAATTCACCCAAAATAAATAAATGCATGTCATCCTACGCCTTTTTAGTTTAAAGTATAAGAACATAAGACTACAATCATGTTTATACCAGTGATAAAGAATTACAATGGTGACATTCATTATTAAATTAAGAGAAATGACCAACTGATCATGCTTGCCCAATAATAGAGTAATGATCTAAAAGGTAAAGGTGATGAAAAGCACCTTAATCTTTTTCTCTACTACACGGAATAGACAATTGCTTTGGGATGGACTCAAGGACAACAAGGACCTACAAGGCTACATCAACACCCTGTAATGTAGGAGATCAATTAGACTTCGTTTGGGACGTCATTCTTACTGCTCTTAAAGCTGCTTTCTAGTAAAAAATTAATTTTTTTTTTACTAAAAAGCTACTTTAAGAATTAGTAAGAAAGCCGTTCCAAATGAAGCCTAAGTTATGCTCACCATCCAGCTTAGATGATCAGGATAAACTTTTGATAGTTGCAATAATATGGAACAGTACCGAAATTCACTTTCTTAAATCGTCAATTACTCTGAATTAATGAAGAAGATATATTGCAAGATGCTCTCCACAACAGCTTCCATGTGCAAGGCAAGGAAGAGTCAGCAAAGCTTTCCAGCTATCCAGAGCCCACAAAAATTTTGATTGCTCCAGATTCATATAGACCTTCCACTAAGAAACTACTATGTCTGAAGTAAGTGGTCCATTGTACACAAAGCACTATTAAGGACCACAGTAACTAGTAAATATGCAATCTGCACACTATGCAACAGCTAACATTAACCAATTAAATTGATATATCAATATTCTAGCTATTGTATTCAGCTGAAAGATACTAACAGTAACAAGGTTATTTAATCAGTACAAAAAAATTATCAAAAATGGAGGCTTAAATAGACCTGCTTAAAGATAGTTAAGAAGATTTAGATAAAATAGAATACAGGAATGTCAAACAGAAGTGGCTAAACAGGAAGTGAGCAATCACACCAAATGACCAAAAAAATAACCAAAAGCTGATATTTGGCTTTGTTTTGACAGTACTTTGCTCCAATGTTTTGTTGAATAGCCATTAAAGAATTCTATACACTCTCAGAACTATAAACAGAGATAAGAAATCTGAATTATATTTGGCAATCGTTCTTTTCATTCAAGTTCTTTGACAGAAGTTTGTCAGTTAACACTGAAGATAGAGCAATATCTTTTGGTAGTGTACATCAAAAGTAATTCTCCTGCTGCTAAATATTATCCTGTTAACAATTGATATTTGCAACCCCCACAAGTAAACTATCATTAGCAATTAAGGGATCAAATTTGACTTCATTGGACATATCACAAAATCAAAGAATTTTTTCAACTTGTATTAACTTACAGCTATTGAAATTTTCCTTTCAAGAAAACTAATAAAATCATTTGAGTTTTGGCTAGCTTGGTTGTGTTTTTCTATTATGAGATCTGCCTGGATATGCAAATATACATTGAATCCAACCTACTCATTTTGGCTAGGATAGAATCGAGCTGCTCTAGCAAAAAATGGAAGTGGCAGCTCTAGACAAGTCGACTCAAGCTTGTGTTGCCTCCAGCTTAAGCTTGAACTAGACTGATTAACTAATAAGCCTAAATTTAAGCTAAGAATAGAAAAATAAAAATCAAAGAATTGCAACAATGGACCACATGAACGACATAGAGGAGAAATGAAAAATTGGGAGTAAGATGGGAACAAGGATTTTCAAGATTGTTTAAAAACTTTATAATTTAACATTTGAATTTTAATGTTTTGAAATAAATTTATTTAACAATTGTTTAAATGTGTGGATTCAAAAGTCGAAGATCTAAGTTGAAAACTATTTAAGCTTGGCTTATTAGCTCATCAAGTTTGGGTTGCTTGGCACAATTAGTTCATCGGCTCTTCAAGCTCGGCTCATGAGCCTTATAATGAGCTGGCTCAAGTTAGAGACACTCCTATCAAGGTCTATGAGCAAATACACAAATAATGATGAACAAATTTTCAAGGGCAAAGATTTTCTCTTTGACATTTTCAAGCAAGAACTAATGCTGAAGTACCTAAAGCGGAGTGCAAATGTTTACCTAAAACTAAGGCTAATTAAGTTTGTTCAATTAGTTAGATCTAATTAGCCAATTAGAACCTCAATTCTAAAAAGCTCAACTTTATTTAATTTAGTCAATATTCTAAATTGAGTTATCAATTATATATTTTTCATAATTAATTTCCTGAGTTTTAAGATCATTTAAAAATGAAAGAGGTAATCATATATATTATGTAAAGATTACACTCAGGGTGAAATTATAGAGACAAGTAGTTACATTAATTAAGATGAAAAGGAAAAAGAATGGAAACAACTGGGTCTTCTATGATAGTTGTGATGGAGAAGCTTTGATAGATCTTGAGGAGTAATCAATAGAGACACAAACCTTTGATAGTATCTTGTATGTTTGAGGTAAAGTGGAAAAGTGATTCGTCGAATGAGAATACGGGTTTATTTGGGACGGTTATAATTTTTTATAATGGTGTTTGCATGTAAAGCTGTTGTGGAGAAAGCAATTTTTTTTAAAGTTGTTGTATAAAGAAGCTTCCTAGCACAAAAAATTATTGAAAACAATTAAAAAGTAGTGACCAAACAAAAACTACGATTGTAAGTTGAAATGCAAAGCAATAAGAATGTTGTCCCAAATGAAGCCTATGATCACTAAACTGAGCTTAATATGATGATGTGTAATATTTTAACGATGATATCTACTAATGCTAGAGTGGTGGTCTCAAATAGATTGTGTGATGCCTTAATGGAAAGGAATGGGTATTGAGCATGTCAATTTATATATGAAAGTTAGGTTTAAAACTTTGGACAAGATACATTATGTGACACAATACAGTGAGATAGGTAAGTAATTAATGATGAGGATGTCCTGGTGTAGATATGAGAATGAAATTCATAAGTGGTTGCAACTTAACTGACATCTCTAGGTCCTTTAGTTGTGGTAGATGAGATGATGAGGATGTGCGTTCCGCATGGAAATAATAAATGTGTGTGCTCTATAGATGATGTGATGGGTTCCTAAAAATTATTGTGGTAATGATACTATTCATTAAATTTGTGTTCTCTATTGTGGACATATCATGCTTGATATCACAACAACTATAGTGGATAGTTGGGCCTACAGCGTTGCAACGCTAAATTGGTAGCGTTATGTAACACCCTAAAATTTAAATTTGGAAGAATTATCTATTTTATTTCTTAATTAAGTTGTCAGAGCTACTAAATATTTAACAACAAAAATAACCTAGCGAAAGCAACTATAAATCATATACATTAAAACCTTTCTATATTTATTCGTTTAAATTTTGATTTACAATAACTAGGAGATCACATCAAACATGAATTTATCCTTTTAAAGCTCTTGACTACAAAAGAATAAACTAAAATAGAGAAACAAAATAAAACCTCAAAAACACTAATCAATCTCACTCTACAGGGTCAAGACCCCTTCCCAGAACTAAAATAAATAAAAATCACATATGAGCTTACAAAGCCCAATAGATTACCAAAGCCTACCACTACATTCAATGCAAGGAAAAAGAATGAATATGTATGTTCCAGTTCCAATCAATATCAATCAGCAAAATATCAATATGAACAGTAAACAATCTAAACAATTAATATTAATCAATAGTAAAAACCAATATGATCAGTAAAATAAGAGTATCTCAATAAGCAGAAGAAGTCTATTGATATATACGTAAATCAATAAAAAATATATAAATTAATAACATGTGTTGTACAGTAAAACAAGTACCAAGTATCTATCAGTTATGATGCTGATGGTTTTACTATATGCTTTTATCAACTGTTATGTCATGTATAGATATTTGTTGGTATGTCATATTAATATGTTATATTCATATATTAATCAATATGATATATATTAATGGGGACATCAAAGCATGGAAAGTATATCAGAGGTGTGGCCGTCGATCTATGGCCACGATCGAGTCTATGTATTTTTGAGTTATTTCATGTATTTGTTTTTCTTTATTATGTTATGTAGTTTTTATTATTTGTATTTCTTGCTTTCCCGTTTTACCCTTTTATTAAGGGAGGTCGTATATAAGCCCTAGGGGCATTGTCGTCTTTTTTTTAGTCTTTGTACGAGGCTATTTATAGTCCTATTATTCTTCTTCTTCTCTTGAGAGCTTGAGAAATCGGAGTGAGATCCCTAGGAGAGGGAAGATTGCGCATCACCCACCAACCTAAACGAGTCGGGTTCGTGGTTCTATTCCCTATCTCTTCCCTTCCTCCTCCCACCACCATCGTCGACCCTACTTCCCCTTTCCCCACCCATGGTCAAGCCCCCCACCCTCACCGAATCCCTCTCCTTTTCACCCAACCGACCACATCCCCACTACCAAGACCGGCGGCCACCCCCACCCTAGCCAACAGCCCCTTTGAGTCCCCCCCCCCCCCCCTTTCTTTTCTTATTTACTAATTTAGATTGAATAAATTAGGAAGAATTTTGAATTCAAATCCAAGTATTTGAAATTCAAAATCTTTCCTAAAATACAAAATCTATTTTAGGAAAGTTTTAAACATCATCCTCAAATCAATATTTGATTAAAGGGGATTTAATTTATCTTCCCTAATTTAAGTTCCCAAATTTAAGTAAGCATTAAACACTTGCCTTTAATCCCTCTCCCCCCATTATTGTCGCCGGTCCCCCTATAGGATTGGAATAGGAATTCTTTCCTACACCAAATTCTCTGCTTTGGAAATAATTAAAAAACTCATAATCCCTCCTTGGCCGAAATCCCCATGCTTCCATCCATTTAATTTCTTTCCAAAAGGAATTCTCTCCTAATGGAATGAAATTAACCCTTCCTCTCTCCCTTGCCGCCGCCCCCCTCTTGCCCTTTCTCTCTTCCTTTAATTATTCTCAATTAAGAGGATAATTAGGAAGTGTTGAATTAGAATTCCCTCCATCTCCTCTCCCAAAATCTGAGCCAAAACCCTTAACCTTGTTCTCATCCTTGACCGGACACCTCTTTTCCCTTTCACCTCTTGATTTCTCTAGATTACCTCCTGCATCTCAAGAGGAGTCTTCAAGGGAAGCCTCAACGATCGTCGTCAACATCTCAACCTCAAAAGGACATGCATGGCCGATCCGGATCTTGATTATGGTCTCGCCTACAATGAACAAGGATTTGTTTGCATCATTCACTCGACCTTTTTTGAAGTCAACCCGCACATCGACAACACCGTCGAAGAGTACGTAGAGCGCATCCTGGACACACTTGTTGAGGCCATTTAAGAACAACTCAGCCCTGTTCAATGGAGAGTTGCAACTCAACCGTGATAAGGGTTTACTAAACTCCTTTTCTCGTATTTTCATTGTCTAACTTGTTCTTATGCTTTGATAGATTCATGAAGATCTTGCTCACCAAACTCTACCGAGCTTAGTAAACGTAGTGGATTGTGTGTACTTTATTTGCTTCTAATCTTATTGTTAGATTAGGGATGTTGTTGAAGCCTACTTACTTAAGCATATTATTGAATTTTTCAGTTATTTGATTTTCAAGTGCATAGCAAGTGGCTTGGCCTAAGCGTAGGCACCCTTCTCTTATTTTATTTTATCGTTTTAATTTGCTAAAGGTTTCATCTTTATTGCTCTAATCAATGAATCGTGCAATACTCTTATTTCATCCATCTAAAAGCATTTAGATCTACATCATATACCCTCATGCTATCAGTATATTTGTCAAATGCTATGCCAGGTTACATCAGTCTGAATACTTCTATCAATCCTATATATGATATCATGTAAATGCAAAAATGGATATAACTATGAATAGCAAAATAGAACATCTAGCTTTAATGCGGTATTTTCATCAATCCTTGTCATCTACATCTATCAAACAATCTATCATTATTCGATCAATCACATCTTTTTATTATTTACTTTAATAAATTACTTTAACAAGTTGCTTTCAATAAATCAATAAAGAATCATCACTTTTTACTCGGCACCATGACCAGTCAATCAGTTATAAGCTAACATCTAGGTTTACACCACAAACATTTATTTTTAAGAAAAGTCTGTCAGACCATCCTCCTGTACATGGTATTATTATTTTAATAACCAACCTATATTAATTATAGCATTCACAATTAGCTTTCATTGTTTACATGCAAATATCACATTCATTATGTATCAGTCATATTATTTTTTCTATGCAATTCAATATCATGTATGAAATGCAATAATCTATGAAACATAGAAAAAATTTATACACTATTCATTAACTTCGGAAAATCATAACTATTAATTCACCCATTAAAATTTAATAATATTATAGTCAAAATACCCATAAAAATCATATCTATCATATATAAAAGTTACACGATAAAAATTTGATATATCGAGAGAAAATGCATTGTTATTAATTTTAAGAGAAATAAAATCTAAGAAATCAAAATAATCAAAAACACGAATAAGATTTGAGTTACCTACCATGATCGGAAAAAATCTTAGAATATAACCGACAGATGAAAATGCTATGAGCAACCTTTTCTCTCCTCACTCTCTCTCCTCCCATCTCTTCCTTTCCTCTCCTTTCTTCCACGGCAAGCCAGATGAAATGAAGTGGGTATGGGATGGTGTTGAGGTGATGAATGATATTTAATAGTAAATATTTTAAAAATATGATTCAATGTCTAGCACCATTGCGATGTATGTTGAATCCAAAGCTTTTGTAAAACAGATGCATCAATGCAGCAGCAGCGTTTCCTGAAGTCAAAGCATTGCAACCCATATTTTTCAAATAAATTCTTTTAGGAAACTTTGAGTTATTGCACGTTATGGCGATCTCAAGGAATCGTTTCTTCTCTTCGGATCATAATTGATAACTGCCACACCGATTTGGTGCTGCGATGCTTAGAGATCTGACACTATGGCGCCATGATCTATATTTGGAACCTTAATTTTTTTCCTCTTTAAAGCACTACGACGATGGAGGGACTAGCATCGCGGCACTTGATGTTCAGTGCTACAACATTGGCTTCTTGGTCTTTAGGACAAATTCCTCCCTTGTGACATTGTGGTGTTGGAAGTACTAGCATTGTAGTGGTCTAGGGATGTAAGTGAGCCAAGCCGGTTCGCGAGTCGGCTCGCAAGCTGGCTCGAGCTCGACTCGTTTATGGGCTCGCGAGCTGAGCTTATTGAGCTCGTGAGTCGAGCTCGAGTTCGAGCTAGTTTAGTAAATGAGATCAAGCTCGAGCTCGAGCCGGCTTGGCTTGTAAGCTCGCGAGTCAGCTCGAATAAATATTAATACTTTTAAAATAATTTTATTTTATTTATTAAATTTAAATGTTAAAAAATAATAATAATAATCACCTAAATTTTATTTAAATGTTAAATATTTCATATTTTTTTAAAAAAATTGTCTAAGTTTTAAAAATCCCGTTTAAGTTAAAAAATCCCGCCTAATTTTAAAATCCACCCTAAATTTAAAAATTCCCGCCCATGGTTGGCGAGCTGGCTCGAGCTCGTTTACAGTGAGACGAGCTCGAGTTCGAGCTCGCTTTTCATCTAACGAGCCGAGCTCGATAAGAGCCTAAACTCGACTCGTTTACACCCCTACAGTGGTCCAATTCAGCGCTACAATGCTGAGCTCCTATTTTGACATCAAATTTTTTGCTTAGGCCGCTACGGCGCTGAGCTATGTGGTGTTGTGACGCTACATTGAATTTTCTTCCCATTGTCCGCTTTCTTGAGAATTTCAACACAAACAACTTAAGTACATTTTACACAAAATTTCACAATTAAAATACTATATTTTTTAACTTAACAGTAAAGCAAGTGCTTTAGAGAGAAGCAAAAGAAAGACCAAATCCACGACTAGACAAAAATAAAAAATTTTGGTAAATGAAAGAGCCTTTGGAAAGTTAAAAAAAAAATGAAGCTGAGAACTTATGATGCTAAGGAATATTGAAAAGATGTAATTAAAATATAATGCAATGTAAACTAGCACTGGTATACAAGCTTATGTAAGTACTTTATTCTAATAAACTAAGCTGCATTATAAGTGATGTTAAGAATTTAATGAAAGGTTTAGACAATACACCATAATAATTTATAGGAAACCTCAGCTCTTCATATTTCCTTATGAAATAGTTAGTGCGGGAAATTAAAAGCTTATGAACTAATAAGCTCTTCATATTTATCTTGATCTTTCTGAGGTTATTTGATAGGTCGGTGCAAGGTGCAAGCCACACCAACCTGGGGAGGGTCGGTTCCTCCCGAATCGACCCAGCCGGCCCCACCTGGGCCGACACATGTTTACAAGAGGTGGTGCAAACCGCCTCCCTTGGTTTGCCGCCTAGTATTGGGGCCCATGCCTATTTGATTTAATTAAACAAATTGTATTTTGGGAAGAATGTGCCTATTTGATTTAATTGTATTTTGGGAAGGAGGTGCAAGCTTATTTGATTTAATAAAAATAATATATTTTTAGTAGGGGGGGGGGGGGGGGGGGGGGAGGGGGTTAGGGCTAGGATGAAGGCTATAAATAGGGATAAGGAGGAAGGGGATAGGGCATGCATTGGTGTTCTCTTGGAGTCTCTAGGAGTTTTGGGGCTCTAGACATCGCGTCTAGAGATTTGGAGAGAATGATCATCCTCTCGAATGGAGGATCACTTGTATATTTGCTTATGTTTCTTTGCTTTGAGTTTCAATAAAATTCTTTTTCGTTTTATTGTCGCTTCTTCCCGATCTTGGTTATTATTGCTATTTTGATCAAATTTGTATTAGGGTTGCTTGTGAACTCAAGTAGATCTGATATGATTACTTGCGAACTCAAGTATTTCCTATCAAATTGGTATCCCAGGATCGTCTTGGGACCCACGGTGGCTGAAATTTCAAAATTTCAGCAGTGATTTCTCATCCGGGGGACAAAACTTCTTGCATGGAAGATGGCCGGAAAAAATGTAGAAGTGTTGAAAGGAGAAATTAGACAACTCAAGAATGATTTGGAAGGAAGATTTTCTGATTTTCAAAATCAGATTTCTACCAACAACGAAAAGATGGATGGAAAGTTCACAATCATGGAGGAGATGTTAAAAAAATTACTTGAGGTGAAGACCACCTCAGCAACATCGGAAGTAAGGAGGATTAACAACGACCATGGAAGAAAGGGAAACCCTAACCAGTTTTTCGAGATCTTGGAGGGAGAAGAAGGCATGCCTCCTCTAGAACCACTTTCTAGGGAGGAGATAAGCACCAGATTCAACAGAAGGGCTTCTAAATTTCCAGGAAGGAGAGAAGAATTCTACTACCATGATGCTGAATTTGAAAGAGGAAGAAGGGAATCTGATGCATAAGGAAGGTATGATCCCCTAAGGGAAGATCGAGATAACTGGGGAGCACGTCCTACTCATAGCTTTGGAGGTTGCGGTGGATGCCGAGGTGATCCAAAAGTAAGGAAACTAAAGATGTCTATCTTTGAGGGAGAGGACAGCCATGGCTGGATTTATAAAGTTGAACAATACTTCACCGTCAATGGGCTAACAGAAGAAGAGAAGCTAACAGCGGCTGGACTATGTTTGGAAGGAAAGGTGTTAGCATGGTACCAATGGAGAGACAGAAGGGAACCCATCCAGACTTGGAGGGAATATAAAGAATGCTTACTCGAACGTTTCCAAACAGATATGGAAGGAGAATTCTATGAGCAATTCTTTACCTTAACACAAGAGGGAACTGTGGAAGACTACCGAGACAGATTCGAGTACTTAGCCAGCAGATTGGACTGCCTCTCAAAAATAGTACCGAAAGGAAACTAGATGAATGGACTAAAACCGAAAATCCAGGCATCAATGAGAGTCTTGGAACCAAGAACCCTAGGAAAAGCCATGGAATTAGCACAACGGATAGAAGATCAAAAGAAGATGGAGAGAGTAGCTAAGGGAAACAACTCAGGGGATCTTATAGGATGACGACCATCGTCTTACCACCCAAAGGACCAGCACCAGGGAGTTTGAAGGAAGCATCCAAGGTAAAAGCCAGTGGAGGAGTAAGGGGGAAATTTCAAAAGGTTAACTGAAAAAGAAATATAAGAGAGCCAAGGGGTTGTGTTTCAGGTGCGACGAGAAGTACATACCAGGGCATAGGTGCAAGGATCGAACTCTTCAGGTTCTTAGCATCTGTGATGATGAGGAAACTAAAGGGGGAGGTGGAAGCGGGCTAGAAACGGAGGAAGAAGAGGAGAAGCATTTAGATGTTTCAGAAGCTTCCCTAAACTCAATAGTGGGATTTACACCAAATCACACTATGAAGGTCAAAGGAGAAATAGCAGAAAAAGATGTGGTAGTATTGATAGATAGTAGGGCCATCCACAATTTCATATCCACCCAGATTATAGATCTGCTGGGAATGAGGTTAGTAGACATAGGAGGCTACGGGGTAATGTTGGGCACGGGAAAGGTGGAGATAGGAAGAGGAGTTTGTAAGGGTGTAGTGCTAACTATACAAGGAAATTTTCCAACCACCTCAAGCCCTTCCACCCACCAGAGATCAAGAGCATGCAATTGTTCTAAAAGAAGGGGTATCACCAATCAGTGTCTACCCCTACCGTTACCCCTACGTTCAAAAAGACGAAATTGAGAAGCTTATCAAGGAAATGTTGGAAGCATGCATCATAAGGACTAGTGTAATTCCTTTTTCTAGTCTTGTTCTGTTAGTCAAGAAAAAAGATGGGACTTGGAGGTTCTGTGTGGATTATCGGGCGCTAAATGAGGAGATTGTACTAGATAAATTCCTCATCCCAATGATCGCTGAATTACTACATGAGCTACATGGAGCCAAGGTGTTTTCCAAAATGGGTTTAAAATCAGGTTACCGTCAAATCTGAATAAATGAGGAAGATATTAAGAAGACAGCTTTTCGAACACACGAAGGGCATTACGAATTCATAGTATTGTCATTTGGGCTTACGAATGCCCCTGCAACCTTCCAATCGTTAATGAATCAGATATTCAAGCCATACCTCAGAAAATTTGTCCTTGTTTTCTTTGACGACATACTTGTGTACAGCCAAAACACGGAGGAGCATTTGGAGCACATAAAGGTAGTATTTGAAATACTACAGAAACATCAGCTCAAGGCAAAACTTAAGAAATGCAGTTTCGCGCAACCAAAGGTAGAGTACCTGGGGCACGTGGTCTCTCAAGAGGGGTGGAAGCTGAGCCCACCAAAATTGAAGCTATGCAAAAGTGGCCTATACCCAAGAACTTAAGATAGCTTAGAGGGCTCCTAGGTCTCACAGGCTACTACCAGAGTTTTGTCAAGGGATACAATACCATAGCAAAATCTCTAACCGAGCAACTAAAGAATGACGGCTTCTTGTGGGGAGAAGAGGCAACAGAGGCCTTTGAGAAACTAATGGAAACCATGACAATAGTCCCGGTGTTAGCTCTTCCAGATTTCAGTCAGATTTTTGTAGCGGAGACCGATGCATTCGGGTATGATTTGGGAGCGATCCTCATGCAAAGCCACATGCCTATAACATATTTCAGCCAAACCCTGTCAACCAGAGCGCGGCTAAAGTCAGTATATGAAAGAGAGTTAATGGCAATTGTCCTGGCCATCCAGAAATGACGACCCTACCTCTTAGGAAGGCACTTCATCGTAAGAATAGATCATAAGAGTTTAAAATATTTACTCGAGCAAAGAATGGTGATCGAGGAACATCAGAGGTGGTTATCCAAACTCCTTGGCTATGACTTTGAGATCCTAGGCCAGGTTTGGAAAATAAAGCCACCGACGCTCTATCAAGATGTGTGGGGGAATTACAAGGGATAGCAGTTTCGATACCACTAATGATGGATTGGGAGGCAATCAAGGAAGAAACTTTGAAGGATGAAGAATTAAGGAGAATCCGGGAAGAATTGGTGTGAGATCCAGGCAGCCATCTCGGATACTTACTCGAGGGAGGGAGACTTTTACCTCAAGGGAAATTTGTACTGCCAAAGTCTTCTATCCACATTCCAAATATGCTACAAGAAGTCCACGGGAGTGCAGTAGGAGGTCACTCAGGGGTACAGAAGACATACCTAAGGTTAACCGCCGAATTTTATTGGAAGGGGATGCACAAAAATGTGGAGGACATGGTAACCAGATGTGAGATGCCAGCGAAACAAGTACCTAGCAATGGCTCTAAGAGGACTGCTACAACTCTTGGCACTTCCAAACAAGGTTTGGGAGGAAGTGTCTATGGACTTTATAGATGGTCTACCTTGATCCGAAAGATTCACAGTCATCATGGCAGTGGTAGACAGACTCAGCAAGTACGTACACTTCATTCCTCTTCGGCACCCCTACACCGCCACAACAGTGCCAGACACTTTCATCAGGGAAATAGTTAGATTACATGGAATACCAGAGGCCATAGTATCATATAGAGAGAAAGTATTCCTCAATTATTTTTGGAGAGAAATGTTCAGGTTACAAGGAACACTTCTCAAACAGAGCATTGCCTACCACCCACAGACAGATGGCTAGATTGAAGTAGTTAACGGAAGCCTGGAGACCTATCTGAGATGTTTCATGTCCGAAAAAATCTAAGTTATAGGCTAAGTGACTATCATGGGTAGAATATCGATAAAATACCTCTTATCATTCTGCTTCTCAAATGACTCCCTTTAAGGTATTGTACGGAAGGGATCCTCCTCGCTTGGTGTCCAGTAGAAGTAGTAGCACTCCTATCTCTTCTGTAGAGGAGTACTCGGAGGAAAGAGACAAAGTGTTAGAAAAATTAAAGGAACACCTTCTGAGGGCCCAACAGATTATGAAACAACAAGCTGATGGGCACAGGAATGACGTCCAGTTTAAGATTAGGGAAAATGTTTTTCTTAAGCTTCGACCTTACTGACAGAAGATAGTGGCCAATAGAAGAAACGAGAAGCTTGCTCCAAGATACTTTGGGCCCTATGAAATTTTGGAGAAAATTGGGGTCATAGCAATCGGCTAAAGCTACCACCCACGGCTACTATACACCCAGTTTTTCATGTACCTCAGTTAAAAAGAGCCATTTGAGATTGTTTAAGCGGATCTGAATTACCTGTCACCTTAATAGAAGATCTAGAAGTAAGTTTGGAACCTTGTGAATTACAAGGGTTGCGCCAAGGAGATGGAGGATTCAAAGAGGTGTTAATCAAGTGGAAAGAGCTTCCATATTATGAAGCAACCTGGGAACTTTATGAGCAAAGCAAGCAACAGTTCCCCTCCTTCCACCTTGAGGACAAGATGGTTCTTTGGGAAGGCGATATTGATAGGTCGGTGCAAGCCAAACCAACCTGGGGAGGGTCGATTCCTCCCGAACCGACCCAGCAGCCCCACCTGGGCCGGCACATGTTTACACGAGGCGATGCAAACCACCTCCCTTGGTTTGCTACCTAACATTGAGGTAGACGCCTATTTAAGTTAATTAAACAAATTGTATTTTGGGAAGGAGGTGCCTATTTGATTTAATTGTATTTTGGGAAGGAGGTGCAAGCTTATTTGATTTAATAAAAATAATGTATTTTTAGTAAGAGGTGGGTGGGTGGGATGAAGGCTATAAATAGGGATAAGGAGGAAGGGGTTAGGGCATGCTTAGATTGGTGTTCTATTGAAGTCTCTTGGAGTTTTAGGGCTCTAGACATTGCGTCTAGAGATTTGGAGAGAACGATCCTCCTCTCGAATAGAGAATCACTTGTATCTTTGCTTATGTTTCTTTGCTTTGAGTTTTCAATAAAGTTCTCTTTCGTTTTATTGTCAGTTTCCTCCTGATCTTGGTTATTATCACTGTTTTGATCAAATTTGTATTAGGGTTGCTTGCGAACTCAAGTAGATCCGATAGGATTACTTGCAAACTCAAGTATTTCCTATCATTATTCCATGGCCACTTGAGTCATCTTGTAGGTGTTCACAATGTATAACTAGTGCAATGTGTTGAAATAAACTATCATGGTCTTGATGCACATGAAATACTTAATTAACACATTAAAACTTTCATACATATAGCTTTTTTTTCATCAAAAATATGATTTAAACCTTGAAACTCATGAGCCTAATACAAACCTCATAAAAATTATGTAATATCCACTTCAAAATATTCTAACTTTTGTTGTACATCAATTAAGATCAATCCATATAAAGAAAAATATTATTTCCTATTCACGTATCTAATAAGACCTAAAATCGTCTACATTGGCTATCTGATATCCTAAACATCTATTCTAAGTAATATTTAGGTGTGTCCACAATTTGTTTAGGGCTAACACCCATTCTCATCAGTCGCTCACCCCGACACTCCTGATGCTTGTGTGCTTTAGGAGAAAGGGGAGGGGGGCTCATGTCTGTCTCAGAACGCTCATGTTATTAATTTCTTCCCATGCTGCACATCTCAAATCACACTTGTTATTTAATTGTCACATTCCTTCCACACACATTATGCACTTGCTCATGTATCGAGCCCTAGGGTGTTACTATTATGTTAGTTCCGAATGTTTATTATAGCGTTGTCTAGCTCTGTCATACTTCTCACTCGCTAACATCTTCTCTCCTTTTTTATCAACTTTCACATTTGATTGTTTAAAATCTTTTTTGCTTGTCATTTTTTTCCGAGTTCTCTCCCTTGATCTTGTGTCATTCTCTTTTTTTCTCCCACACTAGTTGTACCTGGGCTTGAATTGAAACCTGCATCCCCCCCCCCCCCCCCCCCCCAAAATCAATCCCCTTCCCACCTCCCTAGGTATGAGAAACTATGATCTATTTATATATTTATGAAAAGGAACATTGTGATTATTTTGACCAAAAATCAAAACATTTAATTTAACAATTTAGGTTGATCCCCTTGACCAAATAATATATTCTAAGAATGTAACTCTCTTAATAACTTTAGAATTAGGCAATCTTATGCTTTTTAGATTTCTCTTGTTGAGATGCCTATTTTGAGGTAAGTTTACTAGAAATAGAGTTTAGTTCTAAAGCCAATTATAAAAGTTCCTAATTCAAATATTTATGACAAATTATGTATTTGATTAGATGTATTTGTGCGTCAAACATCACCACCTATTATAAGTAGCCTAAATATACAGTTACTTATCTATTATCATAGTAATTTATAAATTGATTAACTTAAAATCTTAATTATCATTATTTAATAATCATATTAAAATTATTATTTAATTAAAATACTAGATAAGTAGTAATCATTCTAAATAAATTATTTATTAACAAATTCTTTTTATCAATTATTATAGGATTGAGTATCAAAACTAAATACTAATAGATTTAATGATCTTAAATAAACACAATGAATTATCAAAATTCCTAAATCTTCTATTATTACATTCTTTCTAGATGTGGTAAACCAAAGAGTTAACAAACAGAAATAATGCTTCTCTGAGACTAGAGATTCAATTCCATCCCATAAATAAAATCCATAACTTGCAGCATATTCAAGTTTCGTTTGGGATGGCTTTCTTATTGCTTCTCAAAGAAACTTTTTAGTACAAAAATATCCATTTTTTACTAGAAAGCTACTTTAAGAAGCAGAAAAAAAACTGTCTCAAACAAAAACTCAATTTCAACAGAAAAGAATCAAGAGTCTCTTTATAATATTAGAAGTGTAAGGGCATTCATAAAATAAATGTTGAGTAGTCTCTCTAGCCTCATAGAAAAGTTGACAAGAAGGATTAAAATCAATATTCCTACTAAATAAACCATCTGTTGTTTTTAATCCTCCTACCAAAACCATCCAGGAAAAAATAGAGTACCTCAGAACATACTTTTAATGTCAAATAAATTTATCCCAGCTCACTTTAAGATTCTCATAATACTGAATATAAAAAATATATATCTGAAATTTGGTTTACCATCTTTTACAAAGATAAAAAAAGCTTGATAATCACTCGGAATGTTAAATTGAGAGAGAGCAGCAAAAATAATATTAGGCCAGTTATAAGGAAAATCCCATCTGCCTCTAGTAATCACATATTTAACTTTAAGATTATAATAATATTTCAAAGTAGGAAAAGCTCCACCCAAATCAGAGAGTATTACTCTCAGCATGAATATTGAAATTCACCACATTTTTAAAAGTATCAAAAAAACTCCCTCGGCATTTTTCAAACCTTGGAATAAGGATAGGAAAAAGGCTTCCACATAGAAAGATATCTTTCATTCCACTAGCAAGACAGCAAGTTATCCTTATATGATTAAAAAATCTCCAAATGAGTACACAATTAAGATAACTAATTGGCACAAACACGAATACAATCATCATCAAAATGAGGTAATTGAGCAAATCACAGATTCAAAATTTATACAAAGCTCAAATTTGCATTCAAATTTTTATCACCATTAATTACCTATAAACTAATCAATTACTTTGAATAACTACATGCTTCCAATAATTACATGAGAGCCATGTCAAGAAGCCACCTGATTAAGCACCAGTACGGCATCTGCGGACTTTACAAACTAACAAAAATCATAATCATCATCAAATAAACTAAACGAGCAAATTCAGGAAACAAAAAATGTGCAAGCATAAACTAGCATTTTAATTATCTATTCTCAACATAATCAAACAAATTATAGCAAATATTTATACTAATCACTAGCCGAACAAATGCCAAGGGATTGGCGGAATACATAGACCTGATTCAGAATTAGTCCCAGCGTCAGAAAAAGATCACATCGAGATGAAGTTGACTTATAGTATCTTCCATTTCTGCTCCAGCAAGCTGCACTGAGTGGGTAATTTGAAACTGTAGGAAGCACAGGGAAAACATAGTGGCTAAATTTTATGGCAGAGCAACAGCCCGATGGACGAAGGAAAATAGAAAGTTGTTTGAGCATAAATCAAGTTCTATAATTATTTAGCTAACATATCAAGCATTTAAAAATGATAAATTATTTACACATCGAGTGCATTTAGTTGCTTCTAGATAGAAAACATAGAACATATTTTCAGATTTGTTTCTTTTTCGCTCATTTAGTGAAACTGAAATAACCATTTTTGAGAAATTTATAGGGTAATTCATAAAATTAAAGACTAATATTGGTTTTAAACTGCACACGCAAATGAGACGAATCAAACTTCCACAAATGAAAAAATAACATTTAAAGAGAGGCAAATTATGGTAGCTTGTCACTTGCTGCTGCTTAGAGGAATGAAGGGAGGGTAGTTGTCACTTGCACATTTGTAGGTTGCCTTCAGATAGAAGATTGTTATAGGAGGTAAATAATCCAAGGTTAAACTAATTTGTAAATGATAAACGATTAATAACCAAATTGAAATATTTACATTGATCATAAATAAGATATGAGTAATTGATGGGGACATCAGATCGTCATGGAGAGTTTATCAGAGACGTGGTCGTCGATCTACGGCCACGATCGAGTCTTTATATTTTTGAGTCGTTGATGTATTTTATTTTCATGTAGCTTGTTATTTGCTTATGTGGCATTTATGAGTCGTTGTATTTTTATTTTATTTTATTTCGTTGCTTATGTGTTTGTCTTTCCCGTTGTACCCCTCTTATGGGAGTTTTCGTATGTGAGCCCAAAGGACGTTTGTGTCTTTTGTTTCGAGTCATGTTGTAGGAGGCTATTTAAAGCCCCATTTTATTCTATTATGGCGGATGAAGAATTGATTATGATATTTTCTCTTGAATGAGTTTGTGAGAGCTTTTGAGTTCTAATGGAGAGAGATCCCTAGGAGAGGGAGATTTGCGTATCACCCACCAACCTTGGAGACGGTCGGGTTCGTGATTTTCTTCGTTATCTTTTATTTTTCTTTTCTCGTCGAACTTTGCCCACCTCCCACTTCAAACCGGCGGCCTCTTCGCTTGACACCGCCGCCATCCAAACCCCATGGCTTCACCCTGACCGAAACCCCACCCCATAGTCGCCGGCCATACTCCACCCCCTTCTCCTTTTTGAGTTTCCAAATTGGGTTGAGGACTACTTTAGGATAATTTTGAAATTCAAAATTCATTGATTTTGAATTCCAAAATCTTCCCTAATTTAACTTCCCTATTTTAGGAAAGTTTCTTAATTCATCCTATTTGAATTTAAAATTTAAATTAGATGAAGCATTAAAACTTTCCTAATTCCTAAATCCAAAAATAGGAACCCCAATTAATTGCTCTCAATCCCATCTCCCCTCCCTGGATGCCGCCGGCCCCCCCATGCTCTCACCCGTTAATTTTCTTTTAAGTTATTTCCTCATCTAATTTCTTACTTAGGAAGTAATTTAAAATCCCCCATAATCCCTCACAGCCGAAATTTTCCCTTGCCCTTTTCAAACTAATTGATTCCCTAATCTAAGGAAATCAATTAGGGAATTCAATTTTTCCCTCAATCCTCATCCCGTCACCCTCCCGCTCTTCTCTGTTTTTCCGCCCAGCATCTGCTTCCTCTCACACCCGAACCCCACCTTCTCCCTTAGAGCTTGTTCCCTATGTGAGAAGACTTGGAATCTGTTACCCGTATCTCCCCTCCCTCCCATAACTCCTCTCCACATCCTAAACACCGATGATGTCTCTTCCATTATTCTAGTTGCTAGAAACTCTCTCCTTCCAACATTGACAGTTAATTCCCATCTCAGATTTCTGAGAGGAAAAGAAATCTGAATTATTTCAGATTTCCTGATCAAGAACCTGAACACAATTTCATGTTTTGGGTTCAACACTTGGAAGTATATCCCCAACCCATTATCAAGAGAAATTTATTTCACTTTGTGACTATTCAAGAGACATATCCTAATTGCATCGAAGGAAACCATGGACGAAGACGTTGAAGGCATCAAGTGACGGATCTACACATTTTTTTGCGAAAGGTTTTCTTTCTACTTGTCTTCAATTTCTTCTAACTCTAAATTCTCGTTTGGTTAAGATTGTACTCGCTAAAGCCTACTCCGAATGCTCTTGCCAAAGCTTAGTGAATCATAGGAATTGAGTGTGCCTTCTATGCATCCTAGATCTCATTGTTAGATTAGGGATTAATTTGAAAGCTACTATTTTGTGTTGTTTTACTTTCTTAATTACCTTGAACGTTTCAAATTCGGAGCATGTGATTTCGCCTACGCAATTGATCGCTTCATTTGTCTTAACCGTCGCTTGAAGATTGCTTATAGTTTTGTTCTGAAATTATTCTAATTTGATAGTTGTGCAATGCTCAAATGAAATCAAAACCATAGCCTCTAAGTAGTCCTGCATCATCTGGTATCAGAGCATGGTATGCTCTTGCATGTTTTAGGACTCCTGGTAGTTTTCCCTTTTGTGTTTTCAATTTTTGCATTTATTTATTTTAGAAAGTTTTCCATATCATCCCTAGAGTGCTAGTATAGCATTACATGTCATTTTGTGAGCATATAACATCTTAAATTCATCATACTCCCTTGTTTAGAGTGTTGTCCAGAAATTCCTGCAGTTTTACGAACTTTAGGCTCACTACTTAAGTGTGTTTTTGCTGTCCTTAAACTTCGCACTCATTATTATTTGTTAGGGTGACTTAGTACTTGTGTGTAGTTGGCTGTCCCTGAAATTCCTGCACCATATAGGGTCATTTTAGAGTGTCTTTTCACTCCCTAGCTTGCTGTCCACTTTCTAGAAAATCCTCAAAGTATCCCTTTGTGTTTAGGAATGGACCCGGAACAACTAGGAAGGACCTTAGACCTCTTGGTAGGCCAAATGAACACTATTAGCCAGCAACTCAAGGAAAACCAGGCGGATCTAGCTGAGCTTCGTAGGAACACCACCGAAAGATTCGATACACTTGAGCGGACTAGAGACCACCCTACTCCTTACACCCCATCTAGACCCACTTCTATGTATGGGGATGAAACCTACCCGGATGAGAGGCCACATCGGGCTAACCATCGAGCTCACTACCAGGGACATGATCCACGTCATGATCCTGATTTGGATGAGAGGCATCACCGTGCCAATCATCGTACTACCTACCACGGCCATGATCCCGATGCACCACTTATGAAAAACATTAAGGTTGATGCTCCTACCTTTGATGGCACTCTCGATCCCCAGCTCTTCCTGGACTGGATCAAAGGTATGGACAGCTTCTTTAAGTGGTATGATATTTCTGAGGCCAGGAAGGTTAGTTTTGCTGCCATGAAGCTTACGGGTAGGGCGAGTCAGTTTTGGGCGAACTTAGAGAGTCTCAGGGAGGATAGGAATGAGTACCCTATTGTAGACTGGCTATCCATGAAGCGGGAACTCAAACAGAAGTACTTGCCCTCGTCGTACTTCCCCCGCCTATTGGACAGGTGGAATAGGTTGACCCAAGGCAACAAACCAGTGAAGGAGTACATCGCCTTGTTTGATGACTTCTTGATTAGATGCAAAGGGGAGACCTCTACCACCCCCGTGCAAATCTTATCTATGTTTCGGACCGGATTGCGTGAGGATCTACGCAATGAGTTATTTGCCCGGAACGTCATTACACTGGAGAATGCCTACAGCTTAGTGCTTGATCTAGAGGAGTCCCGTTCTCAACACCCGAGTCGTTCCCATGATTCTAGACCCTCGTATAGATCAGCCGGTAGTTCCACCCCGCACACTCCTGCTTCACGACCCACTCCGGGGAGCACGACCCGACCACCTACGGGTCCACCTGCACCTAGATCTGATTTTAGAAGTAAACCTCCCACCCCGGATGCCCCTCGGTCCAGTCCCGGGACCAAGTGCTTTCGATGCCAGGGGTATGGACATATCGCTTCTCAGTGCTCCAGTCCTTACAAGGTTTCGATTGTTGAGGAGATGACTGAGGACGATCTCGAGCCCAAGGTTGATCAGATCCATCAAGTCGAGGAAGAAGGCGAATACTTCGAGGAGGAGGACGACACTACGGTTCTCAATTGCCTTCAAAAGCTGGATACCTCTCCCATCTGCGTGGTGAGATGTGCACTATCACACCCGACACCCACTGATGACTGGCGTAGGACCACGATTTTCCATACCTACACCAAAATCAAAGACAAGAACTGTAAAGTCATAGTGGATAGTGGTAGTTGCATTAATGTTGTTTCCTCCAGCATGGTATCCCAGTTAGGTCTGTCTGTCGTTCCTCACCCCAACCCGTATAAGGTATCTTGGGTCAACTCCAATGCCTTGGGGGTGAAGGAACGAAGCCACGTACCAATCTCCTTTGCCACTTATAAGGAGAATGTCTGGTGCGATGTGTTGGCTATGAATGTTGGACAAATTTTGCTAGGTCGCCCCTGGATCTACGATAACGATGTCCACATTTATGGGCGTTCAAACACCTGCGTGTTTGAACATGCTGGTAAAAAGATTAAGCTTTTGCCATCACAGCCCCGGGTTACGGATACCACGAAATCCAACCTAGCCAAATCTAAAAAGGGCGTGAACCTTGTCACCGCCAAGGTTCTGATTACTGAGTATGCCCAAGGCGCCCCTCTGTTTGCCTTAGTTGGCCGTGAGATTTCCACTGAATCTGACGAGCCCATTCCTGAGGAGGTACAGCCTATTTTAGGACAGTATGCTGATGTCTTTCCCGATGATCTCCCCGATCAGTTACCACCACTTAGAGACATCCAGCATGCTATAGACTTCGTCCCTGGAGCCTCCCTTCCAAACCTGCCACACTATCGCATGAACCCCACGGAACATGCTGAGCTTAAAAAGCAGGTTGACGAATTACTGCAGCGAGGGTTCATTAAGGAGAGTCTTAGTCCCTGTGCGGTGCCGGCCCTTCTCACTCCGAAGAAGGACGGAACTTGGAGAATGTGTGTTGATAGCCGTGCTATCAACAAGATCACCGTCAAATATCGATTCCCTATTCCGAGGCTCGATGACATGCTCGATATGATGACGGGTGCCACCTTATTCTCCAAGATTGATCTTAAGAGTGGGTACCACCAGATCAGGATCCGACCCGGTGATGAGTGGAAAACTGCCTTCAAGACCAAGGATGGTCTTTATGAGTGGTTAGTCATGCCATTTGGGCTCAGTAATGCCCCTAGCACTTTTATGCGAATCATGACTCAAGTGCTGCGTCCTTTTATGGGAAAGTTTGTCGTCGTCTACTTCGACGACATTCTTATTTACAGTCATTCCATTAGTCAGCACTTAAACCACTTAAGGCAAGTTTGTGAGGTCTTAAGGAAGGAGCAATTATATGACAATCCTAAGAAATGCACCTTCCTAGTAGATCGCGTCATCTTCCTGGGCTTCATCGTATCAGCCCAAGGGGTTTTCGCAGACCCCGAGAAGGTGAGGGCCATTGTAGAGTGGCCTATCCCTCAGACTATCCGGGAAGTCCGCAGCTTCTACGGATTAGCCACCTTCTATAGGAGATTCATACGGAACTTCAGTACAATTGTTTCTCCTATCACTGACTGCCTGAAGAAGGGTGATTTCCACTGGACCCCGGCCGCCACTAGAGCTTTTGATGAGATTAAGCAGAAAATGGTGGAGGCCCTAGTGATGCGACTTCCTGATTTCTCCAAAGTCTTCGAAGTAACTTGCGATGCTTCGGGGGTCGGAATTGGAGGAGTCCTCTCCCAGGAAGGTCACCCAGTAGCCTACTTCAGTGAGAAATTGAACGATATCCGGCAGCGTTATTCCACTTATGACAAAGAGTTCTACGCTGTGATCCAATCACTTCGTTATTGGCGACATTACTTGCTCCCGCAAGAATTCGTCATTTTCTCGGATCACGAAGCTCTGCGTTATATCAACTCCCAAAAGAAATTGAATGCACGCCACGGTCGATGGGTTGAGTTCCTTCAGGAGTACACGTACACCCTTAGACATAAGGTGGGAGTTGAAAATAAAGCTGTCGATGCTCTCAGTCGTCGTATGATGACCACCACTGAGATGAGAGCAGAAGTTGTGGGTTTTGACCAAATAAAGAGGGATTATTTGGAATGCCCCGACTTCAAGGAGACCTACACTCTCTTGTCCACTGGCAGCACGCGCTTAGTGGACGATTTCCTACTAGAGGATGATTATCTTTTCAAAGCCCAGAGACTTTGCATCCCGAGCACCTCCCTTAGGGAATTTTTAGTCTGGGAACTCCACGCTGGAGGCCTCGCTGGGCACTTCGGACGGGACAAGACTATCGAAGCCGTGGAGTACCGTTTCTTTTGGCCCAGCCTTAAGAGAGATGTTGGTCGGCTGGTCAGTCAGTGTCATACCTGTCAACTGGCCAAGCAACGTAAGCAGAACACTGGTCTTTACACGCCCTTTCCTGTTCCCAGTTGTCCTTGGCAGGACGTTAGTATGGACTTTATCTTAGGCCTGCCCAAGACACTCCGTAGGCACGATGCTATTTGTGTGGTAGTTGACCGGTTTTCCAAAATAGCACATTTCATTCCATGTTCTAAAACATCCGATGCCTCCCACATTGCGAAGTTGTACTTCAATGAGGTTGTCCGTTTACATGGTTTGCCCAAAACCATTGTCTCGGATAGGGATGTGAAATTCACTAGCTATTTCTGGAAAACCCTGTGGATGAAAATGGGCACCAAACTTCAATTTTCCACTGCCTTTCACCCACAGACAGATGGTCAGACCGAGGTAGTTAATAGGAGTCTGGGTAATTTGTTGCGATCCCTGGTTGGTGAACACATTAGAGATTGGGATTCCATTCTACCTACTGCTGAGTTTGCTTATAATAATTCAATTAACCGAACCACGGGTTTAAGTCCTTCTGAAATTGTATACGGGTTCAAACCTAGACAGCCGTTAGATCTAATACCCATGAGTTCTAGGTATAGGATTTCTGAGTCTGCATCAGCATTTGCATCTCATTTGCATGAACTTCATAAAGACATTGCACAACAAATTGAAAAGAATAATCAGGAATACAAATTACATGCAGATTTAAAACGTCGGTTTAAAACTTTTGAGGTTGGTGATTTTGTTATGGTACGGATTCGTCCGGAGCGGTTCCCTCTAGGAACAGTTAAGAAATTGCATGCAAAGAGTGCTGGACCTTTCAAGATTCTTAAGAAAATTAATGACAATGCTTATATAGTGGATCTGCCTGCAGATTTCAATATAAATCCCTCTTTTAACATAGAAGACTTAGTGGCATATGAAGGTCCTGACTTTAACCCACAAAATCCACTATCAAAACAGCCTTGTGTGAACCCACCCTGTGAGATCCCAAGCCTACCCCCACTACCAAATATTCCCAAATTTCCTATGACAGAGCAAGTGGAGGCAGTCTTAAGTGATGAGATCATATCCACAAGAGAAGGAGGACGAAGAAGATATTTGATCAGGTGGAAAGGAAAGCCCAAGTCAGAGGACACATGGCTAGATCGTGAGGAGCTGCAGCAGATTGACCCAGATGCACTAGAGATCTACGAGAGCTTCAGAGATTCCTACTCGACGGAGTCGAGTTTTCTCCCACCCCGGGAGAATGATGGGGACATCAGATCGTCATGGAGAGTTTATCAGAGACGTGGCCGTCGATCTACGGCCACGATCGAGTCTTTATATTTTTGAGTCGTTGATGTATTTTATTTTCATGTAGCTTGTTATTTGCTTATGTGGCATTTATGAGTCGTTGTATTTTTATTTTATTTTATTTCGTTGCTTATGTGTTGTCTTTCCCGTTGTACCCCTCTTATGGGAGTTTTCGTATGTGAGCCCAAAGGACGTTTGTGTCTTTTGTTTCGAGTCATGTTGTAGGAGGCTATTTAAAGCCCCATTTTATTCTATTATGGCGGATGAAGAATTGATTATGATATTTTCTCTTGATTGAGTTTGTGAGAGCTTTTGAGTTCTAATGGAGAGAGATCCCTAGGAGAGGGAGATTTGCGTATCACCCACCAACCTTGGAGACGGCCGGGTTCGTGGTTTTCTTCGTTATCTTTTATTTTTCTTTTCTCGTCGAACTTTGCCCACCTCCCACTTCAAATCGGCGGCCTCTTCGCTTGACACCGCCGCCATCCAAACCCCATGGCTTCACCCTGACCGAAACCCCACCCCATAGCCGCCGGCCATACTCCACCCCCTTCTCCTTTTTGAGTTTCCAAATTGGGTTGAGGACTACTTTAGGATAATTTTGAAATTCAAAATTCATTGATTTTGAATTCCAAAATCTTCCCTAATTTAACTTCCCTATTGTAGGAAAGTTTCTTAATTCATCCTATTTGAATTTAAAATTTAAATTAGATGAAGCATTAAAACTTTCCTAATTCCTAAATCCAAAAATAGGAACCCCAATTAATTGCTCTCAATCCCATCTCCCCTCCCTGGATGCCGCCGGCCCCCCCATGCTCTCACCCGTTAATTTTCTTTTAAGTTATTTCCTCATCTAATTTCTTACTTAGGAAGTAATTTAAAATCCCCCATAATCCCTCACAACCGAAATTTTCCCTTGCCCTTTTCAAACTAATTGATTCCCTAATCTAAGGAAATCAATTAGGGAATTCAATTTTTCCCTCAATCCTCATCCCGTCACCCTCCCGCTCTTCTCTGTTTTTCCGCCCAGCATCTGCTTCCTCTCACACCCGAACCCCACCTTCTCCCTTAGAGCTTGTTCCCTATGTGAGAAGACTTGGAATCTGTTACCCGTATCTCCCCTCCCTCCCATAACTCCTCTCCACATCCTAAACACCGATGATGTCTCTTCCATTATTCTAGTTGCTAGAAACTCTCTCCTTCCAACATTGACAGTTAATTCCCATCTCAGATTTCTGAGAGGAAAAGAAATCTGAATTATTTCAGATTTCCTGATCAAGAACCTGAACACAATTTCAGGTTTTGGGTTCAACACTTGGAAGTATATCCCCAACCCATTATCAAGAGAAATTTATTTCACTTTGTGACTATTCAAGAGACATATCCTAATTGCATCGAAGGAAACCATGGACGAAGACGTTGAAGGCATCAAGTGACGGATCTACACATTTTTTTGCGAAAGGTTTTCTTTCTACTTGTCTTCAATTTCTTCTAACTTTAAATTCTCGTTTGGTTAAGATTGTACTCGCTAAAGCCTACTCCGAATGCTCTTGCCAAAGCTTAGTGAATCATAGGAATTGAGTGTGCCTTCTATGCATCCTAGATCTCATTGTTAGATTAGGGATTAATTTGAAAGCTACTATTTTGTGTTGTTTTACTTTCTTAATTACCTTGAACGTTTCAAATTCGGAGCATGTGATTTCGCCTACGCAATTGATCGCTTCATTTGTCTTAACCGTCGTTTGAAGATTGCTTATAGTTTTGTTCTGAAATTATTCTAATTTGATAGTTGTGCAATGCTCAAATGAAATCAAAACCATAGCCTCTAAGTAGTCCTGCATCAGTAATAATTGAGGAGGAAAATATAAAGAGACCATGCTGTGTTGAAATCAAGGAGGATATGCAACAACCATGCATCATGAAGGGATTTTCAATGAGAAGTATATGCTTTCTACCAACTCTACACCAACCACTGCACATATAATCTTAACTACCACCCTGGTGAATTGTGAAACCGAAGTATCTTTCATGAATGAAAAATAAATTTATATAAAGCGTTACAAAATATTAAATCAAAATTCCTTCAGCATAAAACAATATACCTGATATGAAGTCATCTATAAATCATTTATCAATGACTCCATGAGCCATAGCACCCACCTGAAAATTGCCACAAATTGGATATAAATGAAAAGAATGCAAACAAAGAAGGAAAGATTAAAAGGGCCATTATAGTATACCATAAAAACAAGGTTGACATTGTCACTAGCAGCAGCAACAAAGGCCTAGAAAAACAAAGAAAAATTAGCCGCAGTTAAGCATTCATTCCAACAATGATCAATAAATCAATATTAAAAAGGTTTAAGAATCACCTATTTTTCTTGAGTTAACAGGGATCAATAAATCAATATTAAAAAGGTTTAAGAATCACCTATTTTTCTTGAGTTAACAGGTAAGTGATCTGTTACAGGATTCTTAATCAGAGGAGAAGCTTCGCACGTTTGCCTACAGCAGTAATTTTTTACTTTTCTAACAACTGCACTGAAAAAGAATAAGGGACCACATATTAGTAATAATACTATAAACATGCAACTCTTTTATGGGCAATAAATTTGAAAAAAAAAAATAATGCAATTCAGGCTACAAACAGACATGCTCAAACAATATGGAATATTCTAACAGTGAAAAACCCATAAGACCACAGCATTGCCTGAAGGTTCTTCGAACGCGAACATGTGATTTGACTTCGATGAGTGCATGCCGTGTTGAACGTGCATATAGAGCTCGAAGCCTACCAGCCTTAGTTAAGAGGCTATCCAATATGGCAAGAAGTGCCTGAAATCGCCAGAGTTCAACTAGCAACGAAAGAGACAAAATTTACACGAGATTTATGAATTTATCACAAACCTGATGAACAATGTCAGGACAATAATCAGAAGGATCTTTACTCTGCTTTTTTAGTAAATTAGCATGCTCATCAGAGTTC
This sequence comes from Dendrobium huoshanense, assembly GCA_016618105.1. Taxonomy (NCBI): domain Eukaryota; kingdom Viridiplantae; phylum Streptophyta; class Magnoliopsida; order Asparagales; family Orchidaceae; genus Dendrobium; species Dendrobium huoshanense. The sequence goes on along the minus strand of CM028359.1, from coordinate 84,005,277 downwards.
AGAAGTGTAAAACCCGAAAATACTATTTTAGGCTTTGCACGCTTTTTAAAGCGCCGCGACGAAGTTTAAGTAAAATTTTCAAGGTTAACGGAATGCAACGAAATAAATTTTAGAAAATCCTACGCGAAATTCTGATCGTTTTGGTATATAGAAGTTATACCAAATTTTGCCTAATTAGAGAGTTATTATTTTTAGAAGTCTCTAAATGCTAACTTTGCCCCTAGGTTTTTCTTAAGCCGAATTTAGTTAAGTAAGGGCAATTTGGTCTTTTAGCATTCCCTATTCTCTCTAATATAGCAAACCGGCCCCCCTTCTCCATTTCACGCGAATCGACCGAGAGAAACGAAAGGGGCGGACGGTAGAGGCGACGGGCGGTTTCCGCGAGGGCGCTTCGGCGACGTTTTTCTGGCGAGAAATTTTAGGTCGAATCGAAGAGGGCGACGAGAGGATTACTCCGGTATGTTTATTTTCAAGCGAAACTTCCTAGATCTCTTGATTTTTGGAAAAGAAAAATTTAGAGTTTTATAGAATTTTGAAATTCTTTCCAAATTTCTTTAAGAAACCTTTAGAGAATGATTAGGGAAGCATGTTAGCAGTAGAAACGATATTTTTTGGAAGAATTATTGGAGATTTGTAAATTAGGGTTTTTCCTAATCTATGATTTTAAGAAAAATCTTTTTACAATTCTTGTTCCTTAAGGTATAAGAAATGTTTTAATGATAAAATTTTTGATATTTTAGAAAAAAATTATTTTTTTTAATTTCCTAAATTATTTAATCCGAAAATTTAACTTATAATTATTAATTATATGTTTAGGAATATTTTTAGAGCATGACATTGATAAAATTTTGACTTATGACTTTCCAAAAATTTAGTAATTATTAAATCCGAAAATTTATATTATTTTAATTAAAAATCTATTAAGCATTTTAATAGATAGTTAAATGGAATCAAATGGGTTTAACTTTAGGCTTAGAATTAACCTTAATGAAATTAGGAATTATGTGACATGTTTATTTTATTTCTAGGTTGTGATCTTTAAGGGTGGAGATAAGGATCTTATTGAAGCGACGAATCGTGCTTAAAACTTGAGGTAGGTGTTCAGAAACAGTTAAAATTATAAATGCTTTAATTCTTTAGTTCATTTATAATTCATGTTTTTATTCAATTGAATTATGTTTTAAATTCAGTAACTTTTGTAAGTTTATGTCTTTTATTTGATTTCATCTTTTGTTATGCATACAAATCATATAAAGAGACATATTTGGGCATGAAATTTATATGAAAGTTTATGGAAGAAATTTTATTGAAAAAAAGAAAGAATTAAGAGAATAGTAACCTTTCATGTTTGCATGTTGATCCGAATGTACCCAAATGGTAAAGGAGCTCTTACGAGCATTGGTAAAGGAAGGTTCTTATGAACCTATGGTAAATGAAAGTTCTTATGAACTTATGGTAAAGGAATTTGGCCACTATTTGACTGCGTACCTGATCAGTACGAAATGGGGTACATTCGGGACGGCTGATTCATTAAGCTTACATAATCTGCACTTTGCATTTCATATGAATAAGATTAACAAAAGAAAAGAAAGGAAATGATTATGTAAAAGAGAATGTTATTGCTTTAAGACATGTTTAAAGAATCAGTTTCTAATTAAAATAGTTTTATTTCAGCAATTTATAAAGTTAATTGTATTATGAACTACTTGCTGGCTTTAGCTCATTCCTCGTTTTGGAAATCTTTTTCAGGAGAAAAGTAATGGCTGCACGACGACCTTACATGTATCGTCGTAGGGGACCTCAGGATGAAAGGTTCCATTTATTTTATGTTTTAAGTCTAAGGTTTGAGTTAGTATATGAGTATGAACTGTATGTAGAGTTTATGTAATGTTGACTCAAAAGTTTTTATTGGTATTGAGATAATCTGAACTGTTTGGGACTATCTGTATTTGATGTTGTTTTAGTGGCTCTTTCTTATTTATGGATGATATTTATGTACTGATGTTATTTATCTAATGAATTTGATTTATGTTTCTAATGCTCTTCCGTACGATCGTCTGTTCCCGCTCCGATATTATCGGGCTAGCCGGGCCGGGTCGTTATAAGAGTGGTATCAGAGCAAAGGTTTAATACTGATCAATGAAAGAGCCTATAGGATGATTGATTGAGTCTTATAATATGTAGGAAGTGTAATTTTATGATTATTTGTGACTTATGATTGATGTGTTTTATCTCAGAAGTATGAATCCTGAGCAGAATGCCACTGATGGCATTAATATAGAGAAAGGGAGGGAGCTACCAGAAGTAGCTGAACCTCAGAGGAATAATACTATGGAGTCATTTGATCAGATGATGGAAGCGATGACTCAGATGATTCGGACTTCCCAAAACCAGGCCAGTGGTAGTGGAGGTGGAGGTCGGCCTATGGATAGGAACCTGAAGCTGTTTCAGGATATGAAGCCTCCACTGTTTTCAGGTGGCGGACCTATAGAAGCAGAAGACTGACTGATGCGGATTGAGAAGATCCTGGAGGGCATGTCTTGCCCTGAGGAAAGGAGGGTGACATTGGCTGCTTAGGCATTTGATGGCGAAACTGAGAGGTGGTGGAGAAGTCAGTTAGAACAAATTTTTTGAGGAAGACCAAGCAGCCAAGTCGAATGGGAGGAGTTTGTGAAGGTATTCAGAGATTGGTATGTACCTAAGTCAGCCAGGAGACAGATGCAGGACAAGTTCAACAGATTGGTTCAGGGAGACCGATCTGTTTCTCAGTACGAGGCAGAGTTCATGATGTTATCCAGGTATGCCCCACACCTGATACCTGATGCTGAGGAGAAGTGCAACAGATTCCTGAATGGATTGAAAGATGTGATTAGACAGCCTCTCATTCCTTTTGGAATTGAGGATTACTCTGTCTTAGTGGAGAGAGCAAGAATTATTGAAATGGATATGCTGGCAACTCAGAAGAGAAGGGATTTTTAGAAGAGAAAGATGGAAGGCAGGTCAAAACCTTCCCAGATGACTCAGTCTTTGCAGTCAGGAGCTTCTACTTGGAAAAAGCCCAGATCCAGTGGTTCTGATAGCAGTGCTTCACTGCTACACTGTGCAGTAAGTGTGGGCGAGTGCATAAGGGAGAGTGCCTCTCAGGCACTAATACTTGTTACTGGTGCCATCAGCCTGGGCACATGGCAAAGTCTTGTCCTCTTTTGGGTCAGAGATCTACTACTGATGTGAGGTCAGGCAATAATGCTCAGAGGACAGCTGGTAGACCAAGAGCTGTAGAGTCTACAGCTTCTGTTCCTTCTCAAGGTCAGACTCATCAGAATGTTCAGCCACGAGTCGATGGACTGTCCCAGCAAGAAGCTAAGGGGTCTCCTGATGTGGTTATAGGTGCGTAGTTTAATTAATTGCAATGAATTATTTTTAAATGAAATTGAAATTGAAATTGAAATTGAATGGACAATGAATGAAAATGAAATGAATAAATAATGAATGACATGTTTTGTGAATGAATGTTGCACTTGTTTATGTTTAGGGACACTCCTTATGTGCGATAGACCCGTTAGAATTCTTTTTGATACTGGAGCGTCACACTCCTTTGTTTCAGAAGGATTTGTTAGATCTGCTAAATTGCTTCCTACAGTTATGTTGAAGTCTCTATCAGTTTTGATGCCTAATGAGAATCATATGGAAGCTAATCAGAAATGTCAAGTAAATTTGAAGATTTATGATAAGAGTTTAGAAACAGATCTGATTGTATTGCCTCTGTTTGAGTTTGATGCAATCTTAGACATGGATTGGTTATCTTGCCATTTCGTGACTATAGATTGTAATAAGAAGGAGGTTAAGTCCTGTATGCCAGGAGAGGAGAAATTCAAATTTCAAGGGGATAGAGCAGTATCTGCAGTGATTGTGTCGTCCTTGAAGGCCTTTCAGATGTTAAAGAAAGGTTGTGAAGGCTTCTTGGCTTATGTTAAGGAGGAGAAGAAGGAAGAAAGAGAATTGAAGGATATTCCAATTGTTCAGGAATTCCCATAAGTATTTTCAGATGATCTACCTGGTTTACCTCCAAGTAGAGAAATAGATTTCTCTATTGAGTTAGTTGCAGGAGCTGAACCTGTTGCTAGAGCTCCTTACAGAATGACGATTAAGGAGCTTAAGGAGTTGAAGGAGCAACTGCAAGAGTTGCTTGAGAAGGGTTTCATCCGACCTAGTACCTCTCCTTGGGGTGCTCCTGCATTGTTTGTGAAGAAGAAGGATGGAAGCCTGAGACTTTGTATAGATTACAGAGAGCTGAACAAGTTGACAGTGAAGAACAAGTATCCTCTTCCCAGGATAGATGATTTGTTTGACCAGTTGGAGGGTGCTTCAGTGTTTTCCAAGATTGATTTGAGGTCAGGGTACCACCAACTCAGAATTAGAGAGGAGGATATTTCAAAGACTGCTTTCAGTACCAGATATGGGCATTATGAGTTTACAGTGATGCCTTTTGGCTTAACAAATGCCCCTGCAGTGTTTATGGATCTCATGAATAGAATCTTCAAGCCTTCTTTAGATCTATTCGTGATTGTATTCATAGATGATATACTTGTGTACTCCCCAGATGAAAGGATGCATGCAAATCATTTAAGGTCAGTATTGTATACCTTAAAAGATAATGACTTGTATGCTAAGTTCTCCAAATGCGAGTTTTTGTTGAAGAGTGTTAAATTTTTGGGGCATGTGATTTCTGAGGGAAAGATATATGTGGATCAGCATAAGGTGCAAGCAATAGCAGACTGGCCAAGACCTGCTACAGTGACTGAGGTTAGGAGCTTTTTGGGATTGGCAGGCTACTACAGGAAGTTTGTTGAGGGGTTTTCACAGATAGCAATGCCACTATCCAGATTGACTCAGAAAGCAGTGAAGTTTGATTGGACAGCTCAGTGTGAGGAAGCTTTTAAGAGGTTGAAGCAGTTTTTGATAACTGCTCCAGTGCTGACTATTCCCTCAGGGACAGATGGGTTTCAGCTTTACAGTGATGCCTCACATAAAGGGTTGGGTTGTGTACTGATGCAGAATGGGAGAGTCATTGCCTATGCTTCTAGGCAATTGAAGAATCATGAGAGGAATTACCCAACCCACGATCTGGAGTTAGCAGCGGTAGTTTTTGCCTTGAAGATCTGGAGGCATTACTTGTATGGAGTTAGATGTGAAGTTTTTACTGACCACCAGAGTTTGAAGTATATCTTCACTCAGAAGGAATTGAATCTAAGGCAGAGGAGATGGCTAGAACTCATAAAGGATTATGAGTTGGATATTCAATATCATCCGGGCAAAGCAAATGTGATTGCTGATGCCTTGAGCAGAAAGAATTCAGGTAGTGCAAACTGGATGATTACACAGCAGCAGGAGTTGATAAGAGATTTGGAGAAGTTGGAGATTTCAGTGGTTCAGCCCAATGATGCAAAAATTATAAGGTTGAATCAGACTATAATTATGTCAACATTTCCAAAAAGGGTACGATAAGCTTTGCCACTTGATGCAGATTTTAAGAAGATACTGGATATGGTTAGTGTGGGACACATTAAAGATTTTGAGCTGGATGGTGAGGGATTGCTTAGATATAAGGTCAGATTGTGTATTCCAGATGTGGATGATTTGAGGAAAGAAGTTCTTCAAGAAGCTCATTACTCCAGTTACACCATTCACCCAGGCAGCAATAAGATGTATCAGGATTTGAAGGAAGTGTTTTGGTGGCCAGGAACGAAGAGAAGTGTAGCAGATACAGTATCCAAATGTATTTCATGTCAGATGGTTAAAGCTGAACACCAGAAGCCAGGAGGATTTTTGCAGCCCTTACCCATACCTGAGTGGAAATGAGAAGACATTGCTATGAATTTTGTGGTTGGCTTACCTAGATCCAGAAGAGGAAATGATGCTTTATGGGTGATTATCGATAGGTTGCTAAATCTGCACATTTTATACCTATCAAACAGTCTGATTCTGTTGAGAAATTGGCAAGTCTGTATGTTGATCAGATTGTCAGATTACATGGAGTACCGAAGACAATAGTGTCAGATCGAGATGGGAGATTTACTTCCAGATTTTGGAAGAAATTTCAGGAAGCTTTAGGTACCAGACTTACCTTTAGCACAGCTTTCCACCCTCAGACAGATAGGCAGTCAGAAAGAACAATCCAGACCTTAGAAGATTTGCTCAGATTATGTGTTCTGGATTTTGGTGGTAAGTGGGAGGCATATGTGCCTTTAATTGAATTTGCCTATAACAATAGCTTCCAAGCAAGTATCGGTATGGCTCCATACGAGGCTTTATATGGGAGAAGGTGTAGGACACCTTTAAATTGGGCTGCGACAGGAGAAAGAAAGGTAATTGGTGCTGATCTGGTTGATGATGCTACAGAAAAGATCAGATTGATCAGAGATAGATTGAAGGCAGTACATGACAGACAGAAGAAATATTATGATGCTAAGCACCGATCAGTTGAATTTGATATTGGAGAATTTGTATTTCTCAAAGTCAGTCCAATGAAGGGAGTGAAGAGATTTGGCAAGGCAGGAAAACTGAGTCCCAGATTTGTAGGCCCTTTTGAGATTTCAGAAAGGATTGGAAAGGTGGCTTATAGGTTGATTCTACCAGCACATATGAGTGGAGTACATAATGTGTTTCATATTTCCTCCTTAAGGAAATATATTTCAGATGAGGCTCAGAGGATTAGTACATATGTGGTAGACATTCAACCTGATTTGACTTTTGTGAATGAACCAGAGAAGATTCTTGACTTTGAGGTTAAGCAGTTGAGGAGCAGAGCAATTCCTTTTGTTAAGGTGCTTTGGAAGCACAGTTCTGAGAAGGATGCCACTTGGGAGAAAGAATCAGAGATGAGGGAGACCTACCCTCACCTATTTGACTAAGGTATGTTTTCTTAAGCTTGTCTTAAATTTCGAGGACGAAATTTTTATAAGGGAGGGAGAATTGTAAAACCCGAAAATACTATTTTAGGCTTTGCACGCTTTTTAAAGCGCCGCGACGAAGTTTAAGTAAAATTTTCAAGGTTAACGGAATGCAACGAAATAAATTTTAGAAAATCCTACGCGAAATTCTGATCGTTTTGGTATATAGAAGTTATACCAAATTTTGCCTAATTAGAGAGTTATTATTTTTAGAAGTCTCTAAATGCCAACTTTGCCCCTAGGTTTTTCTTAAGCCGAATTTAGTTAAGTAAGGACAATTTGGTCTTTTAGCATTCCCTATTCTCTCTAATATAGCAAACCGGCCCCCCTTCTCCATTTCACGCGAATCGACCGAGAGAAACGAAAGGGGCGGACGGTAGAGGCGACGGGCGGTTTCCGCGAGGGCGCTTCGGCGACGTTTTTCTGGCGAGAAATTTTAGGTCGAATCGAAGAGGGCGACGAGAGGATTACTCCGGTATGTTTATTTTCAAGCGAAACTTCCTAGATCTCTTGATTTTTGGAAAAGAAAAATTTAGGGTTTTATAGAATTTTGAAATTCTTTCCAAATTTCTTTAAGAAACCTTTAGGGAATGATTAGGGAAGCATGTTAGCAGTAGAAACGATATTTTTTGGAAGAATTATTGGAGATTTGTAAATTAGGGTTTTTCCTAATCTATGATTTTAAGAAAAATCTTTTTACAATTCTTGTTCCTTAAGGTATAAGAAATGTTTTAATGATAAAATTTTTGATATTTTATAAACAAAATTATTTTTCTTAATTTCCTAAATTATTTAATCCGAAAATTTAACTTATAATTATTAATTATATGTTTAGGAATATTTTTAGAGCATGACATTGATAAAATTTTGACTTATGACTTTCCAAAAATTTAGTAATTATTAAATCCGAAAATTTATATTATTTTAATTAAAAATCTATTAAGCATTTTAATAGATAGTTAAATGGAATCAAATGGGTTTAACTTTAGGCTTAGAATTAACCTTAATGAAATTAGGAATTATGTGACATGTTTATTTTATTTCTAGGTTGTGATCTTTAAGGGTGGAGATAAGGATCTTATTGAAGCGACGAATCGTGCTTAAAACTTGAGGTAGGTGTTCAGAAACAGTTAAAATTATAAATGCTTTAATTCTTTAGTTCATTTATAATTCATGTTTTTATTCAATTGAATTATGTTTTAAATTCAGTAACTTTTGTAAGTTTATGTCTTTTATTTGATTTCATCTTTTGTTATGCATACGAATCATATAAAGAGACATATTTGGGCATGAAATTTATATGAAAGTTTATGGAAGAAATTTTATTGAAAAAAAGAAAGAATTAAGGGAATAGTAACCTTTCATGTTTGCATGTTGATCCGAATGTACCCAAATGGTAAAGGAGCTCTTACGAGCATTGGTAAAGGAAGGTTCTTATGAACCTATGGCAAAGGAAAGTTCTTATGAACTTATGGTAAAGGAATTTGGCCACTATTTGACTGCGTACCTGATCAGTACGAAATGGGGTACATTCGGGACGGGTGATTCATTAAGCTTACATAATCTGCACTTTGCATTTCATATGAATAAGATTAAGAAAAGAAAAGAAAGAAAATGATTATGTAAAAGAGAATGTTATTGCTTTAAGACATGTTTAAAGAATCAGTTTCTAATTAAAATAGTTTTATTTCAGCAATTTATAAAGTTAATTGTATTATGAACTACCTGCTGGGCTTTAGCTCATTCCTAATTTTGGAAATCTTTTTCAGGAGAAAAGTAATGGCTGCACGACGACCTTACATGTATCGTCGTAGGGGACCTCAGGATGAAAGGTTCCATTTATTTTATGTTTTAAGTCTAAGGTTTGAGTTAGTATCTGAGTATGAACTGTATGTAGAGTTTATGTAATGTTGACTCAAAAGTTTTTATTGGTATTGAGATAATCTGAACTGTTTGGGACTATCTGTATTTGATGTTGTTTTAGTGGCTCTTTCTTATTTATGGATGATATTTATGTACTGATGTTATTTATCTAATGAATTTGATTTATGTTTCTAATGCTCTTCCGTACGATCGTCTGTTCCCGCCCCGATATTATCGGGCTAGCCGGGCCGGGTCGTTACAAGAAGAACGTGTTTTTGAAAAAAAGAAACATGAGGGATAGAGTCAATGTATACCTTTGTAAACATTTATGAATTAATTAAGTGTGAAAATTTTGAATTAAGTGCAATAAAAAATATAAAGGGCGTCACCTTTTCCACATAGATTCTAAACTTAAATAAGAAGTATATATCATAAGTGCAAGATATTTTAGGAGGGGTCATCACAGAGATTTGATAAAAGAAACTGTTTGAAGTATGCTCATCCATGTCTGACACCAATCATTTTGTTAATGTAAATGGAGACTAGATACACCGTAAGATTTTAATGAGAAAAACATTGATGTTGCAAGTTATAAAAATAAATAATAAAAAAAAATAAATAAAAAAAAAACAGAAGAGCACCCAAAAATGAAATTTACTTGAGCCTGCAAAAAAGCACCAGTTCGTCTTATTCAACACAATCATAAGCCATTTTACATAAAACATGCATTCCTCACCTGCGACTAACTCTTATCAGAACTAGGGAAATGTAAGTAACTTCAGTATTCAGGATTTGATATTTCACAAGAAAATCTCTTTTTTTAGCAGAGCACCAATGAACTCGGGATCCTGATATTTCACAAGAAAATCTCCTATTTTAGTAGAGCACCACATGTATGAAATTACATAATCAGGTATTGATGTGTTTTTTTCTCTCCATAAGATGAGGTGCAAACCTCAAGGTGTAAACCTCAAATTAAAGAGAGTCATATTTAATAAACAATCTCTCTTTTCAACATAAACAATCAGTTTAAAATCATAATTCATGAAACTCAAAAGTCTCTCTCTTTCATTATTTAGAGGGTCTTTATTAGAATCATCAGTGTAGTTAATTGCTTTCTCATCTAACTAATATTAAAAATAAGGAAACGGGGTTTCCAAAAACAAAAGAAGAGGTTTTGGAGAAGTAGCAGGGGTGGCATAGCAATGGAAGTAACACAGCATGATGGAGTGTGAACATGAGGGTTGTGCGGCGTGCATCGTGTGGCTGCGAGTTTAAGGTCGTACGATTCTTTCAACTCTAGTCTAGTTTAGGTAAAGTAAGTAGGTTTAATTATAAACATATAATTTATAAATTAAAATTTTAAAATTACCTAAAGAATAATCTTTTGGCTTATGCAACTTCAAAATTGAACTAAGGCATACCCTAAGGCACACTTCACCCCACTTAAGGCATAAACCTTATTAAGCAAGTGTGAGGTGCACACCTCATCGCCTACTTTTTTTTATTATGTTGAGGCAAACCTTATGGCTACACACACACACATAAGTATGGGACTATATTGTGATGCATAAAATCTTCTTAGAAAAATTGAAAAGAAAGGAGTAAATAATCATAATTAAATTAAATGAATTAAATTAAAATAATGTTTATTTTAAGTTGGATTTATCTTCGTAATTTAAAAAAATATATATTTATAGTTTAAATAGTTCAAAAAAAAAAAAAAACTTGCTTGTCATGTAATACAGTTAGATACGTACAACAAAAAATTATTAAAAAAAAATATTTTAAAATAGAACATTATTTTAATAATCATATTATATTTCTAATTCATTATAGAATAATTGAATTAGTATAACATGATTTGGTTCATAATTATGATTAATTAATGTAATTCATAAATTAACATTTTTTTTAATTTACGCCTAGTTATGTGATTTACTCATCGTACTGCAAATGGTTCGTCGAGTCGTTCGATTCCGTGATTCAAGTACCACCGTCATTCGCATTTCGCACGTGAGCTTGTGTCGTTAATGTTCTGCAGTCCACACACAAGCACACTATCATTTGCATTCCGCACAGAGCAAGCATCGTTCGCTTCCCGCAGTCCACACGCAAACCCAACGATGAGTCATTCATGTTCTGCATGCGAACCCACCATCATTCGCCTTCCACACAGTCGTTCGCCAATTCACACATGAGCCCTCGTCATTCGCCAATCCGCACACGAGCCCGCATTCCGCTTCTCGCTCAACCATTTGAAATTCCCACCAAGACATAGTGTTGGCACAGCCATTCGAAATTCCCACCAACGTTCTATCTTTTATTTGCGTCCCATTTCCAGCCACATTTCATCTTTAATGTATAAATATTTTATTAAATAATTAATTAATGATAGGCCGGCTTGTGAGCTCACGAGCCGAGTCTCATTGAGCTCGAGCTCGAGCTCGTCGATCAATAAGCTCGGCTCGTGAACTTTTTAACGAGTCGATCGAGCTAGAATGTCTCTAATGTAAAGAGAGCATTGAAACTAAATAGGAGATCTCGCTTATCTCAGACAGTAGAATGTCTCTATTGTAAGAAGAAAATCAAAGGAGAAGAAAATGAAAGGAGGAGAAAGTTCATTCTACAATAAAGATGGGCACTAAATTTGGATAGATGATGCTACCTATTAAAAATAATGGAAAGCCTCTAAAATTAGAATAAAAATGAGGAAGAGAGAGAAAGAAAGGCTGAAAACTCTAACTTCTACACAAAAGATGAGCACTATTACTTGATAAGGGATAACACCTATTCAATACAGTGGAAGGCCTCAATTGTAAGAAAGTAGAAGAACAAAAGAGAAAGAGAAGAGGAGCAATTTTCCTCTTGCCTCAAGAGATTATTTATAGGACAAAAACTGGGAAAATGGTTCAAAAATTGGGGGGAGGGGGGATTTGCCTCCAAAGTTGTTTAAAATATGTTTGAATTTTTTTTCAAAAATTTTTGGGTCTCATTCTAAAATATATATATATAAAGAAAAAAAATATAGGTGGGTGGCACTGTAGCCGCCACACACATTGTTAAAAAAAAGGTGTGCATGGTCCAAAAAAAACCCTTAATAAAAGGCGGTTATAACATACTGCAATTGACAGAGTCGTGTGCTCAAGGGGCGCGTCTTTCTAGCCGCGCTGCACGGGGCAGTGTGGGCCGCCTCCTACAACGGCGACCGTGCACCAATGTGTGTCCGAGCCCAATTTTTGGCTTAGACAGTCTAATTCAGACATTTTTTGGATCAACGAAACCGTTTTCTAACATTTTCGGACTCATTTTAAGCGCTTTCAGAGCTAAACAGAGCTTCTGCAGTCAATTTTGAACAAATTCGACAATTTAGGGGCAAAATTTTTCAACTAGTTTTGTCCTGATCAATGAGCCGACCCCATAACAATCTGAAATTATAATTAAGGGTAATTTACTTAGTTTATGGCCTCGAGAAGAGATCCACGTTGACATCCAGGGAATGATCGGGCCATGAAATTTTTCGGAAATTATAATCTTTGTGTTGAAATGATTCAAAGAGCTCCGATTCAAACTCTGTAAACTTTGACTTTCGAAAATAGGGGGGACAACTGATATATCATTAATTAATCATGATCGGGCATGAATCTCGAGGCAAAATCAAGTTAGAAACTTCTAAAATTAAATTTGAGATCATATGAACTCCAATTTCAGCAAACTTATAATTGAACTGAATGTCTTAAAAAGACGAACCCAACGACACCAAATTTGATCCAATCCGAGCCCAAATGGGTCCAAATCGAAGACCTGAAGTGTCATTGGAAGGTTCAAACCATAAATTGGATGACCAAATGGCTTCCAAATGTGACATGCTTATAGTCGAATCGAGCGGCTCGACGAGACAAATCCAATGAGCCCAAGATCGTTGACTTTTGACATCATTAAGACACTCAAATACTCAATAAACAGTCCATGGTCAAACGAGTTGATATCAGCCATCCATTCAAAACACTCTTAACATGCCCTTGATCTCCTCCCTATTTACTGGTCATGGCACTCCCAAAAAACTACAAAATAAACCCCTCATTTTTCATTTAAAAAGGGAAGGAAGGAGGGAGCAAAGGGGATAAAAAGGAAAGAGGAGAGGAGAGGAAGATATAACTGAGATCTCTCTTGCCACCAAGCTCCTCCTTGACCATCACCCTGCCACTGATTGTCGTCGGATTTCTGCCCAGCCACCAATAATCACCGGACTGACACCGGGCCACGACGTCCATCACCAGACAACATTCTTTTTTACAGTTGTCGCCCACCGACTACGGTCCTTCAGACCTTCGTCTTCAGACAATGGTCTTTCTGACCACTGTCGTCCGCCGACTATAATCCTTCTAACCTCTATTGTCAAACAACGATCTTTCTAACCACTGTCGCTCACCGACTGCAATCCTTTAGACCTTTATCACCAGAAAACAGTCTTTCTAACCACTATCGTCTGTCAATTGATGTCCTTTCGACCTCCGTAGTCAAACAATGATCTTTTTTACCACTATCACCCGTCGACTACTGTCCTTCCGACCTGCATCGCCAGATAATGATCTTTCTGACCACTGTCACCTGGCAACTACGATCCTTCTGACCTCTGTCGCCAAACTAAGATCTTTCTGATCTTCGTCGCCAAACTACTGTCCTTCCAACCTCCATCGCCAAAAAATGGTCTTTCTGACCATTGTCGTCCGTCGACTATAGTCCTTTCGACCTATGTATCCAAACAACCGACTTTCTGATCACCGTCGCACGCCGACTACAGTCCTTCTAACCATTGTCACCTGAATTCGATCTTTCTGATCTCCATCGCTTGTTGATTATGGTCTTATCGACCAAACGAATATATCAATACTGATTCTTTGAATTTCCATCATGTAATACACTCTATGTAATGTATATTTATTATAGCAGGCCAAGGCTTTGCCCCCAAGGAAGGGCCTCATTTGTAATTAACTACAAACACTAGTACATTCATTCAAACTAAGTCAGACCTAGTGATTTTTTTTCCTATTTTTCAGGGGTTTCATCGTAAAAACTGGTGTCCCTTATGAACGCTACACCCTCTAATCTAATTATATATTGGATCTTCATACAAAGTTAAGACATTAAACTTCATATATTTCTCTACGGCCACAAATACTCCAGGATTGAACAAGGGAGAATGAAGTACAAATTGCCAAATGGCTGCACCATATTCAACATAAGAAAATCAAAACCCCAAATACTCTAAACATTTAAAATAACATCCCACAAATTTCAAGTGTTCAGCAAAAGATGGCAACAAGAGCATCACAGGAATACCTCCTTTACCTATTCTATTTCCAGCTATAGATAAAGGTGAAAGCCACATTCGCATTGAGGCAAGTAGAAGAAGAGGAAGGTATCCTTCTTACCTTCACTGCTATTTTTCTTATTCGCACACAGGAAGCCGAAGAAAATAAGAGAATTGTAAGCCTGCTGTTTTCCATCGAGCTGCCAAGAATGCAACCCTGCCTTCCTCTCTCCTTTAGCCAGCTGGGGACGAACAAACAGGGGAAAAACAACGCCCCCCTGCCTTTTGGTTTCAGTTCGAGAAATGAAAGGGTCCCACCCCTTTCTTCCACTCTCACCTGTCCCACTCGTATGCAGGAAAACGAAAGAAGAGAAGGAGCCGCCCATTCTAGGGAAAATAGGTCAAGCCAATTTTAAGCTAATCATAGCTGCCAAATCTAAATTAGACTAGAATCAAGTCGAGTTGAATTGATTCGATATTTTTAGATTTAATCAGATTTTATTCACATTAATGTAAAATGTGTATTTTTTTTATTGATTGAATTTAGTTTAGTTTTGCTTGTTGACTTAATCTAGCTCAGGTTTGATCAATTTTGATGTGAATGAGCTCAATTTAGATCAAGTCGACCTAGCCTTGTACTATAGGGAAATACCCTAAGAGGTTTATGAGTCTCCTATTGCTAGCCGGCGCTATGTTATAGGGTGTCCAACTAAAGAAAATCCTAAAGACAATTTTTGAAGGCCTAGCTTCTAGAAGAATCCTAGGACAAGATACTCTCTAGGATTCAGAAGAAACTAAGGCTTCGTATGGGACGGCTTTCTTACTGCTTTTTAAAGCAGTTTTTTAGTACAAAATTAAAATTTTTTGTACTAGAAATCTGCTTTATGAAGCAGAAAGAAAATTGTCCCAAACGAAGCCTAAATATCTAATTTTGCATAGTCTCTAACAAATTACATCAAGTTAAGATTTTCTTAGATCGAGTGCTCAAAATATTATTATTTGCCAACTCTTTTGTGGATGCGCTAGTTTGAATGACTCAAATTAGCATCAATGGTTAGAGCCGGTGGTGATTCGTAGTAGCAAACTATTGATTCAAAGAACTTATGATCAAGTAAATGGTTGATGTAAAACAACATTGTTGGTTATTCATGACTTAATTACTTAACACTTTAAAGCATTTTTAAGATGAACTTAATGAAAATTAATGTTAACTAATTTATTTATGTGTCCTTTCATGGATAAATTATTCTGTGCGGAATCCAGACGGAAAGAACCGTCTGGACATGTGAGTGCACATTTAATGTGTACACTGATTTGATACACACTATGTATAAACATGTACACAGTATTCAAACTCACATATCCGGACGGTTCTTCTCTTCCGGACTCCGCACATACTAATTTCTCCTTTTGATGAGGGTATTTATCATCAATATATGACATTTTCATGCTCCATTAGTTAGATTGAACTGAGTTTTCAACAATAATCATTGATTTGTCCATCCCTTCACATGATCAGTTATAAAAAATTGCCTACTACTTTAAGTGCTAATTTTATTTTATTTTTTAATTATGTTAATGAAAGACCTTTACATTTTTTTTTTTTTTAACTTTTTTTTTATATGGTGCCCCTTTACAAATTCTTTTCATACTATAATCATTGATTTTAGCTAAGTCTCTCTTTGTTGCAGTTATGCCTATAATTGTGAATATGTTTTCTTTGCTAGCTGGGCCATATCTGTCCAAAGGCTTGCTTTGGATCTCTTCTATTTTGTTTTTCAAATCTAAGCTCCTCTGCCCAAACATTGTTGGAGAAGTTATACGTATAATCAGATATTCTCTCTTAAGTTATCTCAATAAAAATTATGGCTTCATTATTATCTATGTCAATTTCACCTGATTAATATCCTATAATTAGTTGTTTTATCTTACACTGCATGCAATTCATTATTATTGACGGAATTTTCAGACGGATTTTCGTCTAATAATTTTCCAGCGTATACGTTGAATGCGATTTTCTGATTGAATACAATGAAAATATTTCTGATAGATTTTCCGGTAGCTTTTCTGACTGTTTTTCGAGTGGATTTGTTTCCGATTGATTTTAAATAATATAAGAAAAATTATTAAAAATGATATTAATTAATTAAAATTAACTATTTCTCTAATTTAACTGAAATGATTAAAAATGTAATATTATTATTTAAATTTTTATTTCTTTTAAAATTTTATTTAAATTAATTAGAAATTTTAGTAGTTTATTATAATCAATTATTAATTTAATAATTTATTTTAATTAAGTATTATTTTAAATAGTATATTTTAATTCATTATTATGTTTCTTTTTCATTTTTAAATTAATTATTAATTTTCATATTTTAAATTAATTATTAATTATTAATTTTTCATTTTTAAATTAATTGCTAATTTAAAATTTCATTTAATTCCAAATCAACTTTATGTGAAGGTTCTCACCATGTTGTTATCATGGTTTGCTGCCCATTGATTGAGCGGTGTTGTTGGCGACTCCTCTGCTACAATCGTTCTCCTATATTCATCTTTTGTCAAGTAACCCCTTTTGGATGCCATTACCTGCCTAGTTTTAATTTACCTGACCAAAACATCCATGGTGATCCAAGCATCCTTCTTGATTAGGTGATTCCTGGTACACTTTTTAAGTTTTTATTCAATCCAGTGAGAAATTTGTAATCTGAACTCCATCAGAAGTAGGGGTATCAAAATTTGGCACAACACGAAAACTTGACCCGAACCCGACCCGGGAATTTCGGTTTTAACCCGACCTGATTTCAAAACGGGTCAGTTTCGGGTTCACGAATTTGACCTATTTGAAAAACGGGTCGGGTTCGGGTTGACCCGACGGATTACTGGGTCAACCCACCAACTCGTTTAACATGTGTTGCCCGCATCTGCCCAGGCTGCCCGCGCTCCTGCCTCGGCTGCACTTGCCCTGCCCGCGCGATAATGCCAGCAGCGCGCCGCCTGCTCGCCAGCCGGGGCCGCCCGCGCGCCCACTAAGGTCGCCCGCGCGCCTGCCCGCATGCGCTCTCGCCTGCTCAGCTTCCTGCTCAGGCGCGCACCTGCATCCCACGCGCACCGTGTCCAGCCCGTGCGCACCAAAGTCCAACCCGCGCGCATCGGTGTCCAGCCCGCACACACCCTCGACCACTTCACGTGTCGGGTCGGATCAACCCGGCAACCCACCGAGTCGGGTCCAGGTACAGATTTCTGACACGTTTACCTACCCAGTTCGGATTAGGGTCAACCCGTTTGAACCCGAGTCAGTTTCGGGTTCAACCCGAACCCGACCCGTCACCCGGTTTTGACACCCCTAATTAGAAGTACTTTTACATGAGTTCATGGATTGGCATCTACTCCTATGGAAAAATTATTATGTGCGGACCAATACGACGTCCGAATATCAACTAGAACGCGCCACATCACTTTTTCTCGGTACCGGTGCTTAGTACCGCTCGGTACCGGTGCTTAGTATTGCTCGGTACCAGGTGACGTGACGCATTCTGATTGATCTCCAGACGGTCCGGTGTCCGCATAAAATAATTTCTCACTCCTACGTGCTCAACGATATTTTTTAACCTAATTTTTATTAACCCATTTAATATTTAAATGATTATATGAGATGAATTTCTTGTTAGTTTTTTTGGAATATAATATCTCTAATACATATAAAATTATAATCTTTTTTTTTTATAAAGGTGAAAATTTTGTTTAAAAGTGCTTTATAACCCTAAAAAGCCAAGAAACAATGAACACGTGGGTTAAGAACTTCTTTTTCCTTCTCACATAAAATAAAATTAACATATAAAATATTTAAGAAATATATCATTTTAAGCCAGCAAAAAAAGTTTATGGTCTACAAACTTCATATTGACTTTGATCTAAACCAGCAATTTGCATTGTATGAGCCCTTTCAAATAAAGTTCTATTTACTAATCATGCGTTCTTATGTGATGTGTTGTATTATATTGCATAAATATATTTTCAAGAACATGAAGTCATTAAAGTCGTCCATATTTGATTGGGCATAAGTTCACTCTTAGAGGTGTAACCAAGTCAAAGTTGAACTCGAGTCACATCAAACGCAAGCTCAATGACTCAACGATAAAAAAAGCAGCTCAAACTCGAGCTCGAGACGAGCCTATTAAACAAGTTCAGGCTAGGCTTGTCCATTCCTTCGTAGGCTCGAGCATAAAATGAAAGTTTCTCTTTCCAATGCATCAAATAAAAAAAATTAATTACCAAACAAATCCTAAATGACGATGGAATGTTGACCAACTTGTTTTTAATTAAAATTAGGCTTCGTTTGGGACGGTTTCTTACTGCTTGTAAAGCTATTTTTTAGTACAAAAATATTTTGAAAGCAGAAAAAAATTGTGATCTAAAGCTGCCATAAACGAGAAAAATTATAATGTGCAAACTCTGAACAGCGTTCGGAGACCAACCAGAACACGCCATGTCACTTTTCTGCTCGGTACCGATGCTTGGTACCGTTTGGTAGCAGGCGATGTAGCGCGCTCTAGTTGATCTCCGAACCGTCCAATATTCGCATAGAATAACTCCTCCCCAAACGAACCGTTATTGAAGCATGCATGATTGTATTCCACATTAATTAAGCTATAATAACTCCTACTAGAATTCTCCTTTTCTCGTTTCCTCTCTACCCTTTGTTTATTCAAGCATGCATGTTTGTTATCACACATTAATTCCCTTTCCTCCATTAAACTCATTATTCTAATTCAAGAGGCCTTCCCAAATGCCTCACTTCAGTCCACATGCAATCCCACCTTCTTCATATGATCTCAAGCGTGAATATGTTACCTATATAACTATATTTATTTGAAACTTTCGGAGAAAAAAGCACTTAGGAGAAAGCTGTCCCATTAAAGCTCTTAATGGTCATTTGAATCTTAAAGGAAAAACCGCCAACAAGTCATGAAACCACACAGCTCTCTGATCAATCTGTGGATGACTGTTTTTATAAAGCTAAAACATTGAATTTAGGTGCGGTCTGGCCTTTGTCTTCTTCCTCGGTTTTGCTAAAAACTATGTTAGAAGTGGAAGAAATGATGTGAAAAGAAGAGAGAGCACAATCTCAGTTGCCTGTGAAAGTTAGGCATATGGAGAAGGCATTGGCTTGTTATAAAGTTAAGGAAGATGATAGAATATTTGAGCATTTGCTGAATAAGTATTGAGTTTTGAGCCTGAAAAAAGACATAGTGATTTGTCAACTAAGAGGTCATGGTTGGAACACTCCTTTTGACAGTATAATATATGAGGATTTTGGTTTTAATGTCATTAGAGGACGAATTTGTCGGCTTAAAGAATGTTTGTTTATGTAGAAATGAGATCAGCGAGGGAGTGGGAAACTTTGTCTAGCTTGCCCTATTGCTAATGATTTGTTAAATGTGATATAATTAAGGGTTATTGTTTGTGAACCCCTTAAAGGTGAAGGGAATTCACCTTTTTAATTCCACCACTTTTCTTTTTTTGTTTGCACTTAGGTATTTTTGAGACATTATTGATGTATCTATGACCTCATTGAGAAGGAGAAATTATTCTGTACGGACGTCGAATGCGGACCGAAGACCAACAAGAATACCCACGTTACCCCTGCTAGGTACTCCTTTGTACTGCGGCTCGGTATTGCTCGGTACTGATGATATGACTGCACTTGATTGGCCTCTGGATATAGAGCTACGTCCAGCGTCTGCACAGAATAATCTCTCCTTGAGAAGACCCGAGTATAGGAATCCCTACTGTGTGTGTGTGTATGACTTATTTTTATGCGAATAATCTAAATAAAAGAAATTCAAGTGGATTGAGTTATTAGATATAAAGCTTTTCTTGCACCCTAAGTCGGCATAAATTACGTTGTAAAGATGATGATATTTCTATGGGAACAATAGAGAAAAATACAAGTTTTTGAAGAAAACGAAAGGAAGAAATGTCAAGCAAGAGTATTTTAGATTCAAAAGAGACCATAAACTAGCAAAAAATAAATTTTACTCCACAAACATGAAATAAAAAGGTCATGCTCCAATTGTACAAAATCAGCATTCTCTGCCTTTCTATCTTTATCCGTTCGTACATATTTTACTCGATATTTGGAGGTGAATCAACAACGAGGAATGCAAAAATTAAAGGGAAACAACTTCTCGCATCAAATGATCAAAATGAAAATCTAGTTAAAATGCTAAAAGCAAATTTACTCATCATTTGAAAAGAAATCAAATTGGCACATCAAGTAATACATTAAACTAAGCAAAACAACTCCATATAGGGTTGAATACTGGAAATAGAGAAAATTACATAAATTCTCCTAGAATATTGGAGAATATTTGCTTGAGTATGATAGTCCCTCTTATTAATTACTTTATTTCAACATCCTAGTTTATAAATTCTACATTATAGTGAAGGAAAAAGCTAATGGATTTATGATTTTGAGACTTTTCATTTAAACTATTTAAAGGCTTTTTTTGAATGAAATCAAGTGTTCATCCAATCGAATTCATCCTTTGGAAGCTTCTTGTTCGGTCATATCTCATCTCTCTCAATCTCTAAGCTTTATTTAAGTGCTTTACATTTTTTTATATTTTCAATTGTTATATTATTCATTGCTTATTTTAAAGTGATTTTCATTTAGTTTTTGTTTGGGATGACTTTCTTACTGCTTTTTAAAATAGCTTTTTAATTAAAAATTTTTAATTTTATTTCTAGAAAGTTGTTTTAAAAAATAGTAAGGAAGCTGTCTCAAACGAATCCTTAGTCACACCCAAAGTACAAGAGAACTCTAATTTGACAATCTTTTTGATGAACCATAGATTTTGTGCAAAATGGATCATGGTAGAGTTTTGTGTGTAAAAATCAGGTGCATTTGTCAAATAAAACATTGTATATTATTGCCCATTAATGAAGATGATGTACAAGTTTCTCAACTTAGATTTTGTTTGGGACAACTTTCGTGCTGTTTTCTTTTATTAAATGGCATTGTAGTACAAAAATTTCTAGTTTAAATAGTTTTTATACTAGAAAGTTATTTTAGAAAGTAGCAAAAAGCTGTCCCAAACAACCCTTAACATTGGCAGGGGTGGCTGACAGTGGCAGGAGGCGGAGAACGATGCCGGACGGCGACCGATAGGGGCTGACGGCAGAGGTGACAACCAACAGTGACAATGACGGTAAGTTTCTAATGTATTTGAAAATCACCCAAATTTAAGGAATTTCAAATATATTGGATTTGAACTAGATGATAAATTTCTTTTACTTCAAAATTTTTACTCTCCATTTCTTTTACTTCAAACCAAACATTAATGTTCTTTACTTCAAATTTGGGTAAGTAGTTTTTTACAGTTAAATAAAATATTAGCTGTCCCAAACGAAGCCTAAGTAAATTATTAGAATTAAATTTGGGGAGGGATGGTACGGTAAGGGCTGAAACGTAAATTGGACTGACTGGTAGTAGTTTTTTACAATTAAATAAAATATTGAAAGAAAAACACAAATTTATCGAATTTTTTAAATAAAAAATAAAAACTGGAATTCAAAATATAATTTTATATATAAAATAGATATGTCAAATAAAATCAAACTCATTATCTTTCTATCATTTTTTTATTATATTTTTTATAATTTCTTTTATTCTGTTTGTATTTTTTTTATTATTTAATGATAATATAAGTTTAATATTATTTTTTCTTTGTCTCTTGGAGGGCGTCAGGACGGCTAAGTAGGCTCAATTTACCAGCTACGGCTGTTGCAGAAGGCTCGATTTTTGAGCCCCATGCCTTTCGTCACTCTGCACTCTATCTCTGATTTATTTTGTATCTATCTGCAGCTTCTTATTACCTTCTACACCTCTCCAATCTCTTATTAGAGAGAAATTATTCCATGCAAAGTCCACACAGGAGAAATATATTCGGATGGCTAAGGGCATCCTACAACCGCTTGAATGGCGTCTCTGACCAGCTCCAACCGAACTGTAAATTTCCCGCTATTTGGCTGCGGGTGAACAGTGGGACGCCAATATTAGCGTTGCACTGTTCATCTCTGCCATTTTTACCTCTCTACCATTTTTACCTCTCTACCGAACTTGGCGCGGGAAAGAAGAGAGGATCATTACCTGCCAAAGTATGAAAAGTGGAGTTCGATTGGAGATGAATCACGGCAATTTGTAGTTTCACGATATTTTGAAGTGAAAATTGAGATTTTCGATTAGAGATGCTCTAATAAGTATACATATTGTGTATAAATAATATATTATTTTGCGAAATAATTTCACTTTTTATTTATTTAGGACAACTTTTTTTTTATTGTTCCTTAAAATATTTTTTAATATAAAAATAAAAAAATTTCATATTAAAAAGATATTTTAAAAAATAATAAAAAAGACATCACAAATAAAACCTTAGACTCAATTTGATAAATGATTAATAGGTCAAAGTAGTAAATAAGCCAATTTTGACTCAACTCATCTTCGTGTGAGTTAATTCATTTAAAAAATATTTAAATTTTGTTTTTCTTATTTTAAGTGATTTTAATTATCCTTATTTAATATTAATATTTATATTTCCTTAAAAATTATAGGTATAAGATAAAAAATGTGATTAAAGCATTAATTTTATCACTGTTAAAAAAAACATAATTAAATTTTAATACTCAGTAGTCACATATTGAAATAATGTAGATTTTAGAAATTGAGATATTTTATTTTCTAGTTTTATTCAAGTTGAGAAAATAATGATCGATTTTTTTTTTTTTTTTTTTTTGGGAAAATTTAGAGGCGTTAGCCCATTTCATTGCTATAAAATAAGATTACAAGTAAAAAGTTGACTATACCACAACCGACCAGTATAATCCAACAATCAGATATTAAAAAACAACAATAAAAGGAAAAATACAATCAACCTATCAGCATTTGCTGCAGAAGTAAGACAAAAAGACATTCCATAAACAAAATTGCAACAGGACCAGTCAATCACAAAGCCAAAACTGATTGACAGATAGGAAGAAGATTGCAAGCAGGCAACAGCCACAGCCACAGCCAAACACCAATGCTCTCGAGGCCAGAAGTTCCTGGACTCAGAAATAAGAAAATTGGATTGCAGCGAAGAGATTGATCCCTGGTTGCCCCAAAGGCCCTCCAAGGGTTCCAGTCGAGAGAGCATCATCATCGTCCAGGAACGGCCAATGCAGATATGTCGTCTCCAATTGTTCCAATAACCTCTTAACAGCCAGTAACAACAAGTCAGCCAAATATCACAGCTAAGGAGGAATGCCAACATCAAGTAATTCTGTTTTGCCCATGCCATTTTGAGACTTTAGTAGAAATAACTCTATTGATTTTAAGCTTCACAGTAGTGGTACTAGAGGCATTAGCATTGAATCTCCTTTCATTCCTCTCTCTCCAAATAAAGTAAATCAAACAGCTTAAAGAAAAGAAGTACAGTTTTTTCTTAGTAGAAGAGAAGCAGTCGTTCTCATTCACCCAGTCTAACATTTGCATCAGATTTGGTCTCATCAATAAAGCGGCAGACTCAGGAATCAGACAGGAGAGAATAGAGTGGGAGAAATTACACTCAAAATACAGATGAGAGGTGCTTTCAGGGGAGGAGTGACAGAGAGAGCATTGCATATCAACCACAATATTCCTATGATGTAGAGCAGTAGCAGTTTTGAGACCACCCACAAGAGCAAGCCAGGAGTAGGATGAAAAACGTAAAGAATACTTCTTATGCCAAATTAAATCCGCCCAGGAACAGTTTGTAAGGTTTTGAAAGTAGTTCTTGCATTAATCCTTGAAAGTAGGCTTGGATCTAGTACTCCAGATGATGTTCTCAGAAAAGGAGTCAAAAATGAAAACAGACGAAATAGCTTCAGTTAAATCATTAGAAAGAGAAATGGGAAAATGCCAAAACCCATCCTCGTCAATAAAGGTATTAACAGGGCAATCCACATAATTCACCAGCTGAGGGTTCAAGTCCACCAATCTGTTATTGTTACACCAATGATCCCAGAGAAAAGAGGATTGAGAAGACTTGTTAATCTTAAAAATCCAATTAGAAGTAGTAACAGCAGCAGTAGCACATATGTTTTTCCAATACTTTGAAGCTCTTGAGTGAGGAGGTTTCCAAGGGGAGGAGTAGTATTTAAGGACCCAGTCAGCAAGAAGAGAATTGGAGTTGTAAATTCTGTAAATGAGAGAGCAGTTGTAACAGTGAATTAAGGCATTGAAATTAAAAATGCCAAGACCACCTTTATCTTTAGGCAAACAGACTTTATCCCAAGAGACAAGGTGAAGCTTCTTCCCCGCATTGTGATCCCCAAAAAAAAGAAACTTAGAAGCAATTTTTCTAAAAAATTTGAAAGCTGCTTTTGGTAAAATTGCCCCCCTAATCCAATATGCAATGGAATTAATCATAGTGTATTTCAAAAATTGGATCCTCCCCGCAAAAGACAGCAATTTGGCATTCCAACCAGAAAATTTTTTTGTAATATCATCCAGTAAAGGTGCAACATCAGCAATATTCAAACTCCTGAAAGATATAGGAACACCAAGATAGGTGACAGTATCCTTAAAAGATAAACCAAGAGCTCTTTGAATATCATTAGCACTAGCAAGATGCTTGGGCATCAGGATGGAACTTTTATCCAAATTTATGTGCAGACCCGTGGAGTTGGTGAAACAGTTTAAAGTATTTAGAAGGTGTGAGCAGTTGACAGTAGAGGCTTCACCAAAAACAAGCAAGTCATCAGCATAGAGAAGGTGGGTCAGTTTGAAGTTGTTGTGAGTAACCCCTTTGAAATCATTATTATCCAAAAGAGAAGATAAAGCATCCATAGCAATACAAAAAAGGTAAGGGCTTAAAGGGCAGCCTTGCCTAAGACCGGCAGAGGAATGAAAGTAACCTTCAAGAGCTCCTTTGATCATGATGGAAAAATTAACATCATAAATACAATTCTTTATCCAATTTATAAAAATAGAGGGGAAACCCTTCTGATGAAGCCGAGCCAAGATAAAATCCCTTGAAATTGTGTCAAAAGCTTTACGAATGTCAAATTTAGCACAAAAAACATTCCTCTTCCCTTTGACAGCATAGGTTAAAATGTCCTGAGCCAGAATAATGTTGTCCGTAGAAATTCTGTGCTTAATAAACCCAGACTGGTTGTTTTTAACAATACAAGGCATAATAAGTTTAAGCCTATTAGCAATAACTTTAGAAATTATTTTGTAAATAACATTACACAGAGCAATGGGTCTAAAGTCAGCAAAAGAAGCAGCATTTTTAGTTTTAGGAATCAGAGCAAGAGCAGTAGATTTAATTCCCACCGGCATATTACCATAAGTAAAGAAGAATTTAACAGCCTTACAGACAGAAGGCCCAATAATGTGCCAGCTTCTTTTATAAAAATGGAAATTGAATCCATCAGGTCCAGGAGATGAGGAAGCCTTGCCTTCATAAACCGCATTCCTAATTTCAACATCAGAAATAGAAGAAATAAGAAAGTCAGCATCAGCAGAATTTAACTTTTCTCCCACCGGAAATAAATCCACATTAGGATCCTGAATGCTAGCAGGATTATAGAGAAGCTGGAAATGATTCAGGATATCGGATATAGCATCAGCATTTAAAGAGTTGGTAGAGGTAGCGTAATTCACCAGAGCATTGCTACTAGCCCTTCTCTTACGAATTTTAGCATATAAAAACTTTAAATCATCCTCTCCTTGGGTGAGCCAAGCAGCTTTGGCTCTTTGAATGATCCACGAAACTTTTAAAGAGGTGTAAGTACTGATTTTGTCATTCACATCCTTCAATTTACAGTTCAGACCATTATTGTTAGGATCGTCAGAAATTTGATCCAAGTAGAAGCTTTGAAGGTTGAGTAAAGAATCCAGATGCTCATAGACAGCTTTAGCATTAGTCCAAGGTTCAAGCTTCAACCTTTTCTTCAAGGTACGAAGTTTAAGACAGAAGTCAGCAAGAGGATTGCCAATTTGAGTAGTAGAGAAGACATCAAGAAGAATGAACCAGTAAGCATCAATATTAGTCCAATAATTTTTAAAAAGGAACCTATGATGAGCAGTAGAAATCTTAGGGGAATGAATTACAAGAGGACAATGGTCAGAGCAAGACGGGGCTTGCACAGAGTAATAAGAAGAAGGAAAAGAAGTAATCCAGTCACCATTCACAAAAACTCTATCCAATTTAATATGAATTGGATTACTAATACGCTGATTGAACCAAGTATAATTATTCCCCACAGAATTCATTTCTTCCAGATTGGTATCAAAAATGAGAGAGTTTAATTCTCCCAAGTTATTGTGAGTTAAAGAAGACCCCCCCATTTTATCAGTGGCAAACCTGCAACAGTTCCAATCACCAAGAAGAATCCAGGGCTGAGTGGGAGGAATAACAAGATTCCTGATAGAATCCCAGAGAAAGATCCTGCTATCTCTCTCATTTTCAGCATAAACAGCAGTTAACAAAAAAGACGTGAAATTGGTACCTTCAACTAAACCCGAAATGGATTGGGGAGTGATGCTAGTGGGGGTAAAGTTGATTTTAGAAGCGTTCCATTTGATCCAGATTCGACCAGGAGAAGCAAGGTTAAAGTTGTGGCAAGATCCTTCAGCAGGGAAGAGGACATGAGAATCACAGAAGAAGGGATTGAGAAGAGAAGGCAGAAGAATCCGAGTCTCCAAAATACATAAAAGGCCCAGTTGGAAAGCAGAAATAAGTCGTTTACAAGAGTAAACCTTGTCTGGGCTGTTGAAACCCCGGATGTTCCAGCTCGCAATAGAAGGCACAGACATAGTTACCTGTTGGTTGAAGAGCCCTTTTTGGCTTGCTTCCCTTTCACATTCTTGCTTTGCTTACCCGATTGCAAAATGGCTTTATCCTTTTCTTTAGCCCTAGTCGAGGCGTCAGTATCCAGAGAAGCATCCTCAGTGCAATTCTCATTATCCTCCACCAAAGATTTCAAGGCATCAAATTTGTTGGGGGAATGAATTTTTGTGACGGGGTTTTTGTTGCTCTGTAGTTGGGGTGATGTTGAGGAAGAAGTTTCTTCCTGTGGGGAGTTAAGGTTGGGTATGTGCGGAAGCTGGGGTTCTGCTAGAGGAATATCAGAACCAGGAGGGGGTAGTGTAGTGGAGATTGGAGTATCAATAACAGGATTCGGAGAAGTATGAACCGCCGAATTAGACTGAGCCTTAGTAGGCTCAACAGCTTCTTTACTAGGCTGAGCAACAGCAGTAAAGTTTTCCGATAGAATGATGGAAGGCGGGATGATAGAAGGAGGAATAGTCGAAGATGAGGACACATTCCTACCTTGTGGTCTTCTACTCTTACTTCTCCCACGAAAAGAAGGAGGCGGAAGAGCATTAGAGGGAATATTTTTGGGCTGTTCTGTCGGATTCGTGGGGCAAGCCGAGGAGGGATGCACCAAAGATTTACAATGCTCACAAATGGTGGGTTTCCATTCATATTGTATTTTTAGGCTAAAAACATCTTCCTCAATAGAGATAGGAATTTCCTCAGGAAAAGTAGCAGAAGCATCAACTTGTATACAAACTCTTGCAAAGGTGAGACGAGTTTTTTGAGCAGTAAGAGCATCGACTGCTAACGGAATCCCTATTTTGCTAGCTATACGTGAAATTCCTTCTGAGTTCCAACAGACCAAAGGCAGATCCAGGATCTTGACCCAGATAGGAATAGATGTGAAGTTTTCACGTTTGGGACGAAATTTAGGTGACCATTTTTGAAGGAGAAAGGGACGACCTAAGAAGAACCAAACACCCTTCGACCAAGCCATCTCATAGTCTTCCGAAGTGGAAAAACGAAGAAGAAAGAAGCCATCAGACAGAGAAAGGAGTTGCATGGAACCTTTCAAAGACCAAGTTTTTTTGATTGCTCCAAGCAGAGCTTCATAATAGGGACGCCTTCCTATAGAGTAACCAACGAGACAGAGATTCCAGTTCTCTGCACCTTTAACAAGACGCTCACCAGCAAAAGGGATAATCTCTGGTTCTAGAGGAAGAAAAGATAGAGGTAAATCTTTAGAGATGGGGACAGAGTCCACCACTATATGCTTCCAAACCCGCGCAGGAGCAGAAGAGGAAGAAGCCCCTGCATGCCCAGCCAGGGGAGGGAAATCCGACAAAGAAGGAGGCTCCATGAAGAAAAAGAAGAAGGAAGTCCTCCGGCAACCGCCGGAGGAAGGGGAGAAGAAGAGAGCTCAAAACCGGGAAGGGGCGGCGGGAAGAAACCCTAGCAGAGCAAAAGCCGAAGTTAATCTTCCTTATAATGATCGATTTAAGTTAACATGCAAGTTATATAAAATTGTTTTTTTTTTTTTGGAAATTTATATAAAATTGATCAGCGAGTGGGTGATATGTATATAATATTAAAATATTAAATATTAGACATATAAACATAATAATATATATAGTGAAATGTATGTAAATTTAGGGGTGTCAATTTTTAACATGACTCAAAACACGACCCTAATCCGATCTAGAAAAATCCGGGTTAAGGTCAACCCGAACCCAAAACTTGTCTGATTCGGGTTCAACAAATCAACCAGTTTTAAAAATCGGGTCGGGTTCGGAGTGATCCAACAACACGAAAATGACCTAAAAATGACACGAAAAATCTTATTAGCCCGAAAACCTGAGATTAACCCATTTTGATCCGCAAATCGAAGATTGACCCGAAAACTTGTAATTTTTGTCAATTTCGGGTCATTCGTGTCGGGTCGGGTTGACCCGAACCTGAATCGGGTCAGGTTCGGGTCCAAAAACTTGACCCGTTTTTTAAAAACATGTCAGGTTTGGATTGACCCAAATAATGCCGGGTCAGTTTCGGATTCGACCCGAACCCAACCTGTTTACCCGAATTGACACCCCTATGTAAATCCACTAAAATACAAATTCAACGTCCCATCCTTCTCACAAAGCCCCACAGCCCCCCAACTAGCAACCCTATACCCCAAAAGAAATTGACACGTAAAATATCAATTCAACCCATAATTATGCTAACTAACCTTCACAAACTTCATCACCAATCAGTATAAATACCCCCATTTCCTCCTCTCCCCAAAGGATAATCACTAAAACTCCCTTTAATGAAGCAGATATATCCTCCCCTCTTCTCTGCTCCTCTCAAGTGATATACAGAGCTCTTTACCTCTTTCTCTATCGCCCTCCTTCCATGACTTGCTGCAGAGAGATGGAAGGCAAGCGAGCCCACGACCCGACGGGCTCAACAGTATGGGTTTCTGGCCCGATAATCGTAGGAGCCGGGCCCTCGGGTCTCGCCGTCGCGGCCTGTCTGAAGGCCAAAGGAATACCGAGTCTAGTTATAGAGAGAAGCCACTGTATTGCTTCGCTGTGGCAGCTGAAGTCGTACGACCGACTTCGGCTTCATCTTCCTAAGAGCTTCTGCGAGCTTCCGCTTATGCCTTTCCCTGCAGAGTTTCCGACTTATCCGACGAAGGAGCAGTTCGTTTCACACCTTCAGTCCTACGCCGCAAATTTCAAAATCCAGCCGGTGTTTGGGGAGGCGGTGGTGAACGCAGAGTATGATATCCGAGGAGTAAGATAGTGTTGTGAATTCATTAAGGATTTGTGTTTGGGGAGGAGGTTTTTTAGAGCTTTATTGATTCTATTTGGCTAATTTTTTTGTTTTTGTAAGATTTAATCGATGAGAAATAGTTTGTTGTGATTATATTACAATAAATTTTAAAAAATAGTACAAAATTATAACCAAATAAACATGTGTCAATGATTTAAAAAACAAAGTAACGTAAAATTGCCCTGCCCAAATTAACTTGATTAATCATCACATTAATGGTAATCATATTTCTTTTGCAGTTTTGGAGGGTGAGAACAGAGGGGATGGGGAAGAGAAGAGAGTATGTGTCGAGATGGGTGGTGGCGGCGACCGGGGAGAATGCAGAGGAGGTGGTGCCGGATATCGCCGGAATGACGACGGAGTTCAAGGGGACGGCAGTGCACACAAGCAAGTACAGGAGCGGGGAGGTTTATAACGGGAAGAAGGTGCTTGTTGTTGGCTGTGGAAATTCGGGAATGGAGGTTTGTCTTGATCTCTGCAACAATGGAGCTCGGCCAGGGATTGTGGTGAGAGACGCGGTGGGTTTTTCTTCTTTTTATTTATTTATTTATTTATTTTTGTAATTTTTTTAATAACTCCACTTTTGCAGTGGGTTTTTCTTCTCTTAATCCTAACGGCTAAAATTAGGGTTTCCTCTTAAAATTTTGTTATTTCCTTAATATTCGTTCATCATCTTATGTAGTTTAGATTTGAATTTTTAAATATTACCGTTGATATAGCTAAGAAGATATCGAATATATCTATAAATTTAATAATAGAAGTGGATATCATTATATCTAAATTTTAAATTTTAAATTATTCTAATGAGTTTATTAGAAGTAAGGTTAGATAAAAACGCACGTGCTACTTTTCCCTTACCCTAAAGCTTAAGACCATTGGCAATCGCAATCGCAATCAAATGGCATACATGCAATCGTCATCTGTCAAATGATCTCATCGAACGCATTTTTGCACGCTATTCTCTGAGAGTGAATATTGGGACGCCAATATTATCATTGCATTGTTTAAACCCTATTTTTTGTGTGTTCGGGATTTGTCGAGAAAACGCACGAAAGAGAAGAAAGATGGTTATCTTTTGACAACGAGATGAAGAAACGGGCAAAATAGAATTCAATTAGAGATAAATTATCGCTTTTTTAGAGTTTTAGTATGAAAAGTGGGTTTTTATCATGGAGATTGCCCTAAACATGCATCACTTTGAAATCTGAAGGATCAGTAGATAAAAAGGAGTCAGTAAGAAGGTTCTGTCTAATCATTGTAAAAACTTTGTGGTTAAGATTTCTTACATATATTTTTTGTATAGAGTATTCTGATATAAATTTTCTTCTTCTTTTATATTAAATTTTTGTTGCAAGTACTCAAATTAAGAAAAAAAAAAATATGGCATGCGAAGAAAGGCAGATTCTCAATGAAAACTCTCTCATTTTCCTTTCTTGGGATTCAAACTTACGCCATAGCAGAAGGCTCTTTCTCTCGCATATCTCTCTCTCGCGCTAGCTGTTGCCATCTTCTCTCTTTTCTGCTCTTGTTGCAGTACTGACACTGTATTCTTTCTTTTTTATGAGGGGGAATTTGGGAGAAATTATTAATTGGGGATATCGGACACAACTTAGTTTATCGTCTAGAGACGAATCAGATGCAGCTACATCATTTAGTATCGAGCTCATTATTGAGCAGTACCGAGCAGTACGGAGTTACAGTACCGATTAGGCGGTGACGTGGTGCATTTTCATTGGACTATGGATGATATTCGACGTACTCACAGAATAATTCATCAAAATTGAGGGCACTGTAACTCAAATAACAAATACCAAGACAATCTTGTCTTTTTTTATTAAGACAAAAAATTTGCTCTGCATTTTCTCATAAAACCCCCCACTGGGGCAATAGAAAAAAGCTACTCTTCTATAAATATTAATTATATATTTACTTTTATGGACCACATGCCATATATGTAATATTTTTATTTCATGTAAGATAAGCGTCTACGCAAATAAATTTACAAGACTTTACAAAATTCTGAAACATTCACATTGAGTATTAGCTTTCCTTCTACCCTTTTTGATCTCGTTTGATTGTTAATAAGTTTAGAACTTATAACATTAATGACAGGTTCACATACTGCCCAGGGAGATGCTTGGCCAGTCTACTTTTGGTCTGTCAATGTGGTTGCTCAAGTGGCTACCTGTACAAATAGTGGATCGTCTGCTACTATTCATCGCCCTCATGATGCTCGGGAACACGGCCCGGCTAGGGCTCCGGCGACCCAAGCTCGGGCCTCTTGAGCTCAAGGGCTTGTCAGGAAAAACACCAGTTCTTGATGTTGGCACCCTAGCTAAGATCAAGTCAGGAGACATCAAGGTTTGTTTTTAAAACTTGTACAAATTGATTGACTAAGGGCATCTCCAACCGAACTGCAACCGCTTGAATGGCGTCTCTTGCCAGCTCCAGCTGAACCGCAAATTCTTCCCTATTTGGCTGCGGGTGAACAGTGGGACGCCAATATTGGCGTTGCACTGTTCATCTCCACTATTTTTACCTCTCTACCGAACTTGGCGCGGGAAAGAAGAGAGGACTGTTACCTGCAAAATTGTGAAAAGTGGAGTTCGATTGGAGATGAATCGCAACATTTTGTAGTTTCACGACATTTTGGAGTGAAAAATGGGATTTTCGGTTGGAGATGCTCTAAGGCTTCGTTTGTGACGGCTTGCTTATTGCTTCTTAAAATAATTTTTTAGTAAAAAAAAATTAAATTTTATTCTAAAAAACTACTTTAAGAAACCGTAACAAAGCTGTCCCAAATGAAGCTTAAGTTTCAGCAAGCAATTTGCAAGATTATAATCCTGATTTCTAGTTTTGATTTGTATTGAATTGTGTTACAGGTTTTTCCTGCAGTCAAAAGATTCACAGCTGAAGGGGCTGAGTTTGTTGATGGGAGATCAGAAGATTTTGATGCTTTGATCTTAGCAACTGGGTACAGAAGTAATGTGCCATCTTGGTTAAAGGTAATTGCTCCTATATACGTTTTTTTTTTAACTTTTTTCAATAGGTTCTTTTTATAAATTTTTTATGAGGAATTTACATTTACATCACAAATTTCTTATCTATCTACATATCTAATACTTAAATTTTTATATTAATTACTTATAAAACACTTAATTCTTTAAATAAGATAAAATATATAACTAATTTTAACATATTTGAAGTAAATGATATATTTTCATGCATACATTTTAATATGATTTAAATATATATATATATATATATATATATATATATATATATATATATATATATATATATATATATATATATATATATATATATATATTCTCCTGTCTTTTTGCCTGTCCCTTAATCCCACAAACTTTATATCAAGAGGCTTCTTTATTGACTATTACTGCTGCAACGTCAAATCTATATAACATAGTAAATTTAATTTATACATTTCTTATTGCTTAATTAAGAAAGGAACTTACGATAGCAGGAGAAAGATTTGTTCTCAGAGAAGGATGGTTTGCCTAGGAGGCCCTTCCCCAATGGATGGAAGGGAGAGAGAGGGCTCTATGCAGTTGGTTTTACAAAGAAAGGCTTGCTCGGTGCTTCCATTGACGCTTCAAGAATAGCTCAAGACATTGAGCTATGCTGGAAATCAAAGACCCAAGCAATGAATAATATATTATAATGGCTTCTTCACCAGCACCAGAACACGAATGGAGCTGTTGCATAAGTAGTATTTTGTATATCTTGTACATTTTCAGTTTTTTTTTGTTTTTACTATGTTGTTAGGCTAATTAACCTTGCTATAGAGAGATAGAGATCAGATCTCTTGTGCAAGATAGGATGGAGAGTGATAGCAGTTTGATAGATTTGATTTTTTTGTTTGTTTTCCTCAGTTTGCTTTTGTCTGAGTGCTGATGTAGCTTCCTCTGTGCTTGAGTCAAGAGAAAGTGCAAAATTTTATATATTCTTTTTTTCTGATGAAAGGGTCAAGTGATCAAAAGATTCTCTCAATCAATATCTTGCATAAAGATCAAAATATACTTTTTATTTTAGAATTGAGCATCAAAATATAAATTATTTTCTTTCAAAATTGGAAAAAAATATTTTTTTATTTTTCAGAAACGAGGTATCCATCCACTGCCACCACCCCCCTCTCCCCCGAAAGGGAGCTTGATAGCGTGACTAATCATCAGGTGATCTAGAAAAGACATGTATCATACAAACCTTCTGGCCGGTACTTAATTGGGTCTCATTTAAGAGGCGTTGCTGCTTGAGAGGAATCAAGAACGGGTTGGATGGTTTTCAACTGTACTCCCCCACCAACCAAGTTAAACAACAGTGGATAAGAATGTTTTCATGATGTCATTGTATGATGGACTCTTGATATGACGACTAATAAAATTTTAGGTATAGTAATATAGTATTTAAAAATATGTATAAATTTAAATATATATATTAAAATTATCATTGTAGATAATATTTTATTTATGCTTTTTATCTTATGGTCAGACTCTAAAAAAACATCATTACTACTTACATACATGAGTAAATATTTGAATAAAAAATTTTAAACATGTAGCCAAAACTCTTTGGTGTATACATTATTAAATATTAATACTTAATATTTGTCATATATAGACTTATTTATTAAAAAAAATAATTATAACTCTACATTATTGAAGAGAACCACCAATATGCAAAGAAAGCTTATATTGGGTATTCCAAATTCATCCCTTGGCTTTACAATTATCTTGCATGTACCTATCTAGATGTTAGTATTGAGCTTTCTCTTATTGATATTTTACTTTGGAAGTTGTTCTCCAACCTTTCTCACCAACTTAGCTAACATAAGTGACCTTTATCACCAATATTTTCTAGTAGCGTTGCTAGTGGAAAACAAAAGGTCCAAGTGTTCTCACTCGATTTACTTCTTTATTAGTACAATTGAGTTGTATGATCATGACATGTCAATTTTTACAACTTTCTATATAAGATCTTTGGATGATGATCACATGTTGAGAAATCTAAGCGTTCTTCACTCATCCATACAGAAAATGTTGAGGCATGCAGGCTTAATTAGATTTCGTTTGGGACAGCTTTTTTATTGCTTTCTAAAGTAACTTCTTAGTACAAAAATTAATTTCTAGTTCAAGAAAATGTTATACTAAAAAATTGGTTTATAAAGCAGTAAGAAAACAGTCACAAATGAAGTCTTAAAAAAACATAGGTGTTGTGCTTTTATGTCACTAGATCCTTGTGAGTTTATGTAAACTTAAATATATCATAATTAGAATGCCAATTATCTGTTATATAAATGTCAATAACATTAATCTTGATCTATTATATTAGTACATACACCTCAAGGACGACATGCATAATTATGTAGGAGGGGAGCCTTTAGGTGGATCTTCTTATCATCTAAATTTTAAAATGTGGAGTAAGTCAATGAAGAAAAGAAAGTAGAATAGAAGGATTTATAGATTAAGCTCATAGCTAGGGATGGTTTCTTATATGCCATACTTGCAATATAGAAGACCTCCAAGAAATAGTGATGTTACAAGTAGCTTTGGTCTGGGCATTTGGGTTGTTTCGGCTTCTTTTCTTTTTCCTCCACGTTTGGTCACTTCTTACTCTGTTGTCTTCTTACACAACAATTTACAAGTGTTTATTGATGTGTATTGGTAGTGTAGTATTACTCTGTACTAGCAAATACACAACAATAACAACTATTACACATCAATACACAACTAATACACATAAATACATAATAATTCTAGTAATACACTAGTCCACACATCATATTTTCGTTGGAGTCCAGATATAGCTCTACGTTCGATGTCTGCAAATAAATTTTTTTCCAATTTATTAGGATGACCATTAGCTCTTGAATATTATGAACTAGTAAGTTTAAAATAAGCGCAATTACGGAGTTTCTTATCATCACTTGATTAGTTGAATCCAAATTCTAGAAAAAACGAGGGCTCCCCTAGTCTAGATATGCTTGAAAAAGAACCATATTATGTGATGATAAAAAAAAGCTTGTCAAAAGCATATGATCCTTTTTTCCATGGACCATTTCAAAGAACAAATATAAATATATATATATATAGATCCACCCACAATCATGAATATTTATATAGATACAAAAAAATGAATTAGAATATTTTTCTTCTATATTTGTAGTATTTAAACCAAATAGAAACAGATTTCCGAATGGCCCAAAAAAAAAAATCACTTCTACAATTGAATCTATATCGAATTGAAATAGAAGAATAACTTCATTAGAAGTTGTTGATTTGTTTCTCTATGAAAGAACGCATAAGAAGTTTATCCAAACGCATAATTTTGTTGATTTTCTATTGAGTTTCAGTTCTTGCTGTCAGTGGGGATCCACACATTAATATTCCATAGCTTGACAGCACTGTCTTTATTAGTGATAAGGGGGAGGGAAAGCTAAAGGATGCTTCCAAAAGGAACATAGGTCTTCAATGGAGTCGACAACGATGCTCATCATGTAGATGAAAATAAAATAAATAAATTATATTTGAATACATTGATATATAATATGTGTAAAATAAAAGCTAGCTCTAAGATAAAAAGTATATAAGTGGAAATAAAAGTGAGATTTTTCATAATGGATATAAGTGTATATACACACACACAAATTTAACGTTGGCTTTCAACCACGTAACATAATTCTTCATTTTTCTCATCCAAAACTTGGAACCCAACAACAACAAATTAAAACCGCTGAAACAACAAGTATTTTACTCTATTGAGAATTAAAAGTTTCATTAGTCGCAATGGTTTGAACCACTGCAACCAACAAGGCTTGAGAGAGCAAGGTGACAAACTCCTAGGTTGAGGGAGGAAAAACGAGCAAAACTCAATCTGCTATGTAGCTCATCTTGATCTGTTGGTTGGAGGTTTTAGTTACTAATCAATAAGTGTTTGATTTGAAGCCTGTGTATGTAATATGTATGAATTTACCTTAATAGCTCAAATGTCCCAAAAAAAAAAGAAGTTTGCTTGAGAAGAAAAATAAGAAATTTAGTGCGGATGTTTTAATCACTGTTAAAAAATATTATTAATCATTATATTTTTAATAGTAGTGGTTTTTGAAAGAGTTCTATCTCGAAGGAGAGAGACTCTGAGATAGGCGGAAGAGACACAGAGATTGTAAAGAGTAAAAGTAAAATGAATTCTATATTGATACGGGAGAGATGATACATGTATTTATAGACACTAGAGAGGCCAGTTGGTTAGCAAGAACCAATAACAAGATAAAGTACAGTCGGACACGTTTAGCTAAGTTGTGATTGAGTTATATGTGCTTTGACAGTCCCCATCACATTGATCATCGTTGGAGTGGATGAGCAATTTGGATCTTATTGTTGAGAAGCGATTTGCTGAAAGTGGTTTGGTTAGTATGTCTGCTATCTGATCGGCGGAGCTGATGTGATCTATGTTGATTTGTTTTGCCTGAATGCATGTGTCCACTGATAAAATGGTAATCTGATGTGTTTTGTCCGGGCATGGAAGACCAGATTGTTGGCAAGAGCAATGACAGAGGTATTGTCGCAATAGATGGTTGTGGGGGAGGTCTGAGGTATGTGTAGTTTGGCTAGGAGACGTCGTAGCCAAAGAACTTCGGAGGTGGCTGAGGAGATGGAGCGGTATTCGGCTTCGGTGGATGACTTTCCGACCGTTACTTATTTCTTGACGGACCACGAGATGAGATTGATGCCTAGAAAAGTGCAGAAGCTAGAGATTGATTTACGGTCGGAGGTGTCTGCCGCCCAATCCGCATCCGCGTATGTGCGAAGTTGTAGATCACCTGAAGAAATTTGGGAGCCCAGTAATTGTTCCTTGAATATAACAAAGTAGTCGTTTGAGTATCTGGTAGTCTTGGATTGTGGGAT
The DNA here is from genome assembly GCA_016618105.1 of Dendrobium huoshanense. Classification (NCBI taxonomy): domain Eukaryota; kingdom Viridiplantae; phylum Streptophyta; class Magnoliopsida; order Asparagales; family Orchidaceae; genus Dendrobium; species Dendrobium huoshanense. Next base: position 83,967,554 of record CM028359.1, on the reverse strand, counting down.
TATGCATATGTTGGCAGATGATGTTGGTGGCGAAGGCGATGTCGAGACGAGTGATTGACAAGTACTGTAGAGAACCTGCTAGTTTCCTGTATAGGCTTGGATTGGCGAATGGATGCTCGTCGGAGTTGCGTGGTGACCTTTGCATGGAAATTGGAGTCGAAGTTGGCTTGCAATGTTCGAAGCCGGCGGTTTGGAGAATGTTGGATGCATAGTGTTGCTGGGATAAGAAGTATCCTTTTGAATTTTTGATTACTTGTATGCCCAAGAATAAAGCAATGTCTCCAGGTTGTTTGAGGCGGAATGCAGAATTGAGTTGTCAGAGAAGAGTTTGAATGGTTAATGTATCGTTTCCGCTGACGAGAATGTCATCTACATAAATTAGGACAAAGAGCTGCGTAGACCCATTATTATATAGAAGTAGTGACGGATCCGCTTTACTGAAGATGAAACTGAACTGCATCAAGAATGCGGTTAGTTTTTGAAACCATTGTCGCAGAGATTGTTTTAAACCATAGATGGATTTGTTGAGTTTGCAAACATATTCTGGATGTTGTGAGTCTACGAAGCCGACTGGTTGTTTCATGTAAACTTCTTCATGAAGGTCGCCGTGGAGAAAAAAGGCGTTTGAAACGTCTAGTTGAAGGATTTGCCAATGTTTGTGAAGAGCTAGCGTGATCAGAATGCGAATGGTGGGAATCTTAGCTACTGGGCTAAATGTTTCCGGGTAGTTAATTCTGAATTGTTGGGAGCAACCTTGTGCCACCAAACGTGCTTTGTGACAATCGATTTGTCTGTTGGGGTGTCGCTTTATTTTGAAGGTCCATTTGCTGCCGATAGTGGGTTTGTTAGGTGGAAGAGGGACGAGAGACCAAGTTCCTTGCTGTTGAAGTTCCATGTATTCGGCGGACATGACTTGATGCCAGTGTTGGTGTTTTGCTGCTTGGGCGTAGGATGTGGGAGTAGTGGATAGGGTGACAAAAAGATCTAAATTTTTTTTTGGCCGTGAGATCCTGGACTTGAGTCGGGTTTGCATTGAGTGTTTGGAATCTTGATGCTTTATGTGAGTGATAGGAGCTGGAGAGTTGTGTGAGATGTGAGTTATCATATTGGTGGTTTGGCTCTGAGATGGGGAGGGCAGGGTGGGGTGGTTGGTCGGGTTAAGTGAATTTTTAGAGGTTGTAGGTGTGGGAAGGTGTTGAGATGTAGTGATGGTAGACGGGGGAATGAGGAGAAGGGGTGAGTAATTGAAGGGTTGAGGTGTGGGTACCGTGGATTGAGATGTTGTTGAACCTTTATGAAATGGGAATTGATTTTATTGGAAGACGACGTGGAGGGAAATGTGAATGTGTTTGGTTGTTGGGTTGTAGCAGCAATATCCCTTGTGGAGGGAGGAATAACCGAGGAATACGCATTCTTGCGATCTAGGGGATAACTTGGTGGGAGCTTGAGGCTGTAACCAAGGAAAACAAGAGCAGCCGAAAATTCGAAGGTGATGGTAGTTGGGTGGGTGATCATGTAGTCTTTGATAGGGCGTGTCAAGAGATATTATTTTGGATGGCAGACGATTGATTAGATAATTTGCGGTGGAGACGGCCTCAGCCTAGAACTAGTGAGGCATACTGGCTTCGTGAAGGAGAGTCCAAGTAAGATCCAGGAGGTGACAGTGTTTACACTCGGCAAGGCCGTTTTGTTCGAGGGTGTGAGGACAGCTAATGTGATGGGTAATGCCGTGTTGGAGCAGGTAATTGCAGAAGGATGTGTTGGTGAATTCACCGCCGCCGTCTGATCGGAATGTTTGAATGGTGCTATTAAATTTATTTTTTATTAAGGCACAGAAGTGTTGAAATGTGGAGAATGTTTCTTGTTTGGATGTCATGAGGTACAACCATGAGAACCGTGTGTAGTCATCAACGAATACTACGTAATATTTGAAGCCGTTCAGGGAGGGTAGCGGGGTTGGCCCCCAAACATCGGAGTATACTAATTGAAAGAGCTTATTACAGGAAAATTACTTTTCGGAAAGGATAATTTGTGACTTTTTGCCACGTTACAAGATTTACAAGAATGTCAGAGTTATATGTGCTCTGACAGTTTTAACCTAAAGAAGGGCTTTAACAGCCTTAATTTTCAATATCACAATATTGAATAACTTATCAAATTGAATTTCCTAACTTTGTTTATTATACAACCTTTAATTTCATATTTGATAAAATAACAAAAATCTGAGCATAGAAATCTAATTTTATTTATATTTTTATCAATAAAAATAATTAAATATACTCTAAAATTTTATTTGAAATAATTTTCTTACTATTTTCTATAACAATATAAAAATTTATTAAAAACAGCAAAAAAAAATGATTCCAAACAAATTCTAAATCATCAATAATTCATATAAATAGTAATAATAATAATAATAATAATAATAATAATAATAATTGTTAAATTTGAAAAAGAGAAGAATTATTTTGGTAGTGCTTATTTTTACTATCATAAGATTTGCAAGCCAGGTAGAAAGGTAGTAGTGGTGACATCCTGAACTGAGTTGTGATGGATGATAGAATGGCAGTGGAGCCCATGCATGGCATGTGAGAACCAGGGATCATATGATTGACTTGGGAAGCAGTGAGCATGGGCAAGAATTTTTTTTAGTGCTGGTCCTATCTAGAATCTCCTCTCTCTCTCTCTCTCTCTTACTCTCTCTGACGCCGAAACTAAGCTAATCAATCCTATTAAACTTCAGGCTATATTAAGTCCATTTGGTAATATAGGATTATAGAGGTGTAATGCTTTCTTGTTTTATATGTAGTCTATTATGTTGCTTCTTTTTTGCTATAAATAGGTAGCCAATGCTTGTAATAAGGGAGATTGTTGAGATGAATAAGAATTGAGTAGTTTTACTCTTGTTTTGAGTTTTTGTATCCTGAAGGATTTCATGTAGTGATCCCACTTCCAAGAAAGAGTTCTTGGATCTTGTGTGAGATGCGAGTTCTTGCAGCTCGCATGTTCTTGTCCGTTGCTGTGTCGCCTCCGCCGCCGGCGTCACTCTCTTTCTCTCTATCTTTATCTCTCTCTTTCCCTCTCTCTCTCTCTCTAAGATTAAATAAGTACATACATGTTAAGTAAACTCCAGTTCCTCATTGAATGGTCAATATAAAGGCAGCAAATAAGAAAAAAAAAACAAAAATATACACTCCAATGCACTATCCTTCTATGATTTTTCTTTCTCATGTGTTAAGTTGAGGTTAAAAAATTGAGTGGGTTAAACAATACTCTACATAAAAATGGAAAATAAAGCAACACCCTTCGATTTCATATTTTGGTTCTCTCTCTCTCTTAGTGGAACATAAGATTAGAGATAGTCGCCTTAGATGATTTTGTCACATAAAATGACGGTCTTCTGATGACTCGGTTAGGAAAACCGAGATATTAGATTTGATTTATGTTAAGAAAGGTAGAGATAGACCTAAAAAGACTTAAAAAATATTATAAATGATATTTTTTATTAGATTTAAATAAGAATTTCACTTTTAACATGACGCAATCAAGATAAATGATTAATTTAGCCGACCCCATATAGTGGGACAAAAGCTTGATGTTGTTGTTCTCTCTTTCTCTTTGTAACTTTCAAAGATAAACAATACTCATTGACTAAACTTCAAACATGTTCCCCATATAACTAATATGATAATATGACATTTGGTAGCCTCATCCTCAACAATTGCATATATGGTGATGTTGCCCACAATAAAAAGAAAAAAAATCCATTTTCTTAAATTATTTTAAGAGTTGGAATATAACTTTAGTCTAATACTAAAACCACTTAACAAAAAATCTTAGAAACTAAGCTTTTTTTTGGACATTTAGGTAAAAAATTAAGGCAAATTCATACACATATCACATACATAGGAATCAAACTCAATACCTTTTGATTGATAACTAAAGCTCGCAACCAACAGAATAAAATAAGTTGCGTTTTGAAACTAGACTCATCTTAAGGTTCATTTGGGATGACTTTTTTACTGTTTCTTAAAGCAGCTTTTTAGTATAAAAATTAAATAAGAAAGCCTCCTTAAACTAATCCTAAATTTGTGATCATTCAGCCCCACCTCTACCTACTGAAACTTACAGGTCGAAAAATTATTAGGTGCGGAGTGCAGACGGGGAGAGCACCGTCTGCACACACACAGGGTACCAAGCGGTACCTAGTGGTACCTAATGGTACCGAATTGTACCTAGTTGAATTTTATATTAGTGTGCGGACGGTTCTCCCCGTCTGCACTCTGCACCTAATAATCTCTCCTTACAGGTCTGACCTATTTTCTCCTTTTCTTGTTTGCAATCATTATACTGTGAGCTTACTTACTTTCTGGTTTCATTCAACTATCAATTATGAATGTCCAAAAAAAAAAAAACTATCAATTATGATTGCTGATTCAGCGCATAGGAATGAGAGCAAAAAGGACTGAACAAAATCTACACATAGTAGTTACTAGAAGGCAAGATCCAACCTCCCTCACTCCCTTAACAATCCCAAGCACTTCAACTTTCTTTTCACCTAGCTAGATAGGCATGATATTTTTGCAAACAAAACATAAATATTACTGAAAATAAAGAAGTTAAATTATATATAGGGATAATTAAGGATTTGTTTGATTTGTTGAAAAAAAAAAATAGGATAAAAAAATGCAACGTAAAAGAATTGCAATAATATATTTGAATTTTTTTTTAGTTGTTTTGATGAGTATAAGATTATTGCAGATATTTTTTTTTGCTTGAAATAAATTGAATGCAGTATATAGTCTAAAGATGATGCTAGCCGATGGTCAGAGGTGGGGGCAGCCGGTCTACGGCGGAAATAGCAAAAAGTGTTGGCCGGTGAAGGGTGGCCATAGTGGCGGAAAATTTATAGAGTAATTGAAAATCGACCAAATCTAACGAGTTTTAAATACAATAAAATTTAAGAGGGTGAATTCTAAATATTTCCAAAATTTACTTTACATTTATTTTACTTCAAAGTTCAAACTAAACCCCATAATTTTCAGAATTCCTTCGTTTGGGATACTTTACACCTATTTTAACTCAAACCAAACAACCCTTACGCAACATAGTTTGCAAAAGCTTCAGAAATTTATGAGGGAGAAGAGACCAGGAACTTAAACGATGTTCAGAACTCCACATAATAGACGAAAGAGCAAGCTGAAGAGCTCATCTGATTTCAGAGGTCAAAATGAGTGTTACAGAGCAAAAGTGACAATAAAACCGGCAATGTGGGCTTGCCAGTTGCCACTTTCTCCATTTCCTTGTTCTGATCTTTCTGAATTAATGGCCATAGGAGCTTCTGTTCACTGATAGATTGTGCAGGGAGAGTAGAAGCGCACTCTCCTCTATTTGTGGACTGACTGTGATATAGAGATAAAAGGAGACAGCTGATGTTGGTGGCAGAAACGCACCACAGCTACTGGAAGAATCTTTGTTGCTGTTTGTTAGGTAGGATTAGTAAGAGGAGGAGAGCTGCTGCATCTTCCATTATACTGTGCTGTGTCATCATTCTTACATGGTTTGCTTTCATAAAAGCTTTGCAGATTCATTCCTTGGTAGGGCCTTCTAAATAAAAAAAAACTGTTTTAAGTTGATAATTAAATTGAATTAAATTTTATTTTTATCATATTTGTTTCAAAAAAAAAAAAAAGGTTTGTTGACAAAAGTAAAATGAGATTTTCTATATGAGAACATGGGGAGGCCAGAGATTATTATATACGGAGTCCCGCACGGAGAATCGTTCGATTTTTTTTTGTAAATAGTAAAAGCGTAGGGATGAATAATAAAAATGGCTGTGGAGGAGCAGGGGATTGTTATGTACAAAGTCCCAACATAAAGAACTGTTCGGTTATCTAACTGTGAATAATAAAAAATGAGTGGCGAACAATAAAAGTGCAAAGCTAAACACGATTTTATTATAAATGAAAAATAATGAAAAAACTGCATGACAATAACAGCCAAATAGAATTATAATTAATATATGAAAAGCAAAGCAGAGGGAAAGATGTTCTAAATAGGTCATAAATGAGAATTTTTGAGATTTTTTCCTCATTTTCGTATGGAGATGTTGGAAGGCCCATTTTCTGTAAACTTCAGCAATGGCAAAGAGTGGTTGGGCTTATGGACTATTTATTATTATGACCTGCTACATATATATATATATATATATATATATATATATATATATATATATATATATATATATATATATATATATATATATATATGTTGCGTTATGGAGTATTCGCAGTGGTAGAGAAATATGAAGTTTAACGTCTTAGCGTTGTAGGAAAATCCGGCACACAATTAGATAAGAGAGAGGGTGCGTCATTCACTAGAGACACCAAGTTTTTACGTGGAAAACCCCTGAAAAAAAGGGAAAAAAAACACGGGGCCTGGCTCAGTATAAATGAATTCCACTAGTATTGTAGTTGATTACAAATGAGGTCCTTCCTCGGGGGAAGGCCTTAGCTTGATGTACAAATTATAGAGTACATTACATAGTGAGAATACAAAGAATCAATGTTGATATGTTAGTTTGGTCTGAAGGACTGTAGTTGGTGTGCGACGTAAGTCGGAAGGATCGTAGTCCGCGGGCGACGAAGATCGGAAGGATTGTAGTCGGCGGGCGACGTAAGTCAAAAGGACTGTATTTGGCGAGCGACGTAAGTCTGAAGGACCGTAGTCAGCGGATGACGGAGGTCGTAAGGACTATAGTCTGCGGGCGACGTAAGTATGAAGGACCGTAGTCAGCGGACTACGGAGGTCGGAAGGACTGTAGTCGGTGGGCGACGTAACTCTGAAGGATCGTAGTCGGCGGGCGACGGAGGTCGGAAGGACTGTAGTCTGATGACGGAGGTCTGAAAGACGGCGTCTGGTAGAAGTCCATCAATGGGCAGAAATCCAACATCAGATAGATGTCTGGTGAAAGTCCGACAATTGGCAGAAGTCCAACGTCAGGTAGAAATTTGGCGAAGAGCGGAGGTTCGACGTCGGGTAGGAGTCGGACGTCAGTTGGTGGCCGAGGAGAACTGCGACGTTAGATGATATTCAGGGAGAACTCCGATGTTACTTGGAGTTATGGTGAAACTCTGACATTACTTGGAAGTCGAGCGGAATTCCCATGTCACTTTGAGGTCGGGCAGAATTCCGGCGTCGAGCAGAACTCCGGCGTTTTTCCGAAGTCCGACAGAATTCCGTCGTCGGGCAGAACTCTGGCGTGGTCGAGGAAGAGTTATTCCCTCCTATCCTTCTCTTCTCCTTCTCTTCTTTTTCCTTCTTCTTGCTTCTTGCTTGGGTCCCCTCTCATGAGAAATGAGGAGTCTATTTATAGATTTTCTAGAGTGGCATGGCCCGTAAATAGATGAGAGATCAGGGGAGAATATGGAGTGGTTCGAATGAACAACCGATATTAAATCCTTCAATCGTGAACCGTTTATCAGACATTTTAAGGTCTCAATGATCTCGGAATTCAACGATCTTGAGCTGGTTGGATTCGTCTCATCGAGCCGCTCGATTCGACTATAAGAACGTTATATTTGGAAACCGTTTGGTAACTCAAATTATAGTTTGAACTTTCCAATAGCGTTTCGGGTGCTTGATTTGGACTCATTTGGGCTCGGACTGAGTTGAATTTGGTGTCGTTGGGTTTGTATTTCCGAGATGCTCAGTTTGACTAGAAGTTTGATGAAATCGGAGTTCATATGATCCTGAATTTAATTTTTGAAGTTTCAGACTTGATTTTGCCTTGAGATTCTTGCCCGATCAAGATAATTTTTTGAGGATATATATATATATATATATATATATATATATATATATATATATATATATATATATATATATATATATATATATATATATATATATATATATATATATATATATATATATATATATATATATATATATATATATATTCATTTTCTCGTTACAGGCAATAGCTTATTAGGTGTTTAATTACTGAAGATTTCCATCAATATATTAATTATATAATATTATATGATTTAATTTACAAAAAGAACTGAGCTATTTTAATGCCTATCTAGTCAATGATTTTACTATATTCATGAGCAACATATTTGAAATAAAATATTTGCTTTGAGATTAGTGTTTGATATGAAGTTTCTTTTTTTCATATTGCACTAATTTTAAAGTAATTCTAATAATTTTTAAATCATTTTGATGTAATTTATATGCACAAATTTTATTCAACATATATTTATAATAACTTTGTTATCACATTCTTGGAGGAGGAAGAGATCTTCTTGAGCTTCTTGGTAGAGAGAGAGAGGCAAGGAAGAAAGGGGGAGAGAGCTTCACAAGAAAATCTTTATTTCACTTCAATTGGGATACAAAGAGATACAAATTGTCGCAACCTATACACCTATATGTAGCTATTGACCCTGATATAGAGTCTTGCAAGGCAAACATAACCTAAATATGGACCAATATCTAACAATCTTCACCTTTGTACAAATTTAACAAAATAAGAAAAAGATGTGTTGTCCACAAAGAACAACCCCGCTGGTCTTCCTCGCTAATTGCCTCTATTGGACAGTTATGAACTTTCTTACGAACCTCTGTCATCTTCATGAGTCTCCTATTGCACGAGCCCTAGCTTAGCTCCACGTTCTTTCATCAAGAACAATACCTGACTTCACTTCTCTGACACGCTTGAAATCTTGAATCCAAGAAACGATATGTTTGCCCGTGCCTGACATGATCCAACCAACCCTCCAAATTGCTCATCCGCGCCCTTGGGTACAGCCCGCCCATGTCCCCCTTGCCCTACGCATCGACTGCATGCGACTACCCCATGCTATGCGCCCTGCTCATGTGTTTGCCCTCGCTCACGTCCTCCGCCCCGCACTCATGCCATGTGCCCACATCTGCCACGCTCGCCCTGTGCACGTACATCATCGTGCAAGATAAACATAACATGAACCCTGACCAATATCAAACAAACTTAAGAATATATTTTATAGATATTAAACAATGATTAATTTCTATTTATTTAACTTATTTTATTCATTAAATAATGGGTTCTGAACTATATATAGAATATAATATATTGTAATAAAGCATATGCACTATAAAAAATAGTTCAAACCACTATTATGCGATCAATTATGGTATGAAAGAGTTCTTCATATTGAAATTTAAGTTTTTTAATAATTGAAAGATCAAAGATTTTATAAGCATTTAGAATGAAGTTTGTGAAGATAAAAAATTAATGAATTGTGTGATAAAAATGATTTTGACTTTACAAATTCATAATTTTAAAAATTTACTTGATTTTAAAGAAGATCACATGTGCTAGTTTAACTATTAAAATAAACTTAAACAATATATTAAGAAGGTAATTAAGGAACAATTATTACGTCTTCCGACCGGATGCAGAGGAACATCCGGTTGTAGACAAAATCGTGCCTATACCGAGGTGTACCGAGTTTTTTGAGGCTAGGTGGGTCTGCGGGAGTGCGGTTGTGAGGCTAGGCTCGTCGTGCGAGTTAGAATGCAGGGCAGAAAATTTTTCCGACAGATTTTTCTCAACGAATAATTTTTCTGACACGAGTTTTACTGTAAAAAAAAATTTCGTCGGAAATTCGCCGGAAATTTCCAAAGTCAGCCAAAAAATAAATAATTTTCCATAGGTATAATACATGATTTTGTTAGAGACGGGTTTTCTTGAATGTGTCAAGCAAATATTTCTAGGACTTGAGTAGTTTTTCATAATTGGCCAGAGAAAACAGGTATAAGGATTCACTTAAGGGCTTGTGAATTTGAATTTCATTTGATGATAGAGTAGTGATTTAGGTTTCGTTTGGGACGACTTTTTTATTGCTTTCTAAAACAGAGTTTTAATACAAAAATAAAAAAAATTTGTACTAAAACTTCGTTTTAAAAAGCAATAAAAAAGCCGTCCCAAATGAAGCCTTAATTGATTTGGCAAACTAAATAACTTTTAGAATTTGACATAGAGTTTGGACAAGTAAGTGGGCTTAAAATTTTGACTTGGGATTCAAAGGCTTTAAGCCACCTAGGACTATACTAGACTCATCATTTTGGTCTTTAAGGACCAAAAGTAATCTAAGTTAACTAGGGTTATCTAGTGGGTAGAAACTGGTTAAATTTAAACTTAGTTAGACCCAAGGTTGACAAATGGAGATCTAAGAAATATTTGATGATAAATTAAGGTTTCTAAATCTCCTATGGTTCTAAATTTTGTACATAATTTAGAGATAACCTAAATACAAAGCCATCAAAATTTGTAATTTTTTGAAATTAGTTTGAATTTCATATATGTACTAGAAAATTAAGAAAATGAGGTTTCCTAATAATCACAAGCGAAACTAAGGCATTGTTTGGGACGGTTTTTTAATTGCTTCTTGAAGTAGTTTTTTAGTATAAAGATTAAAGTTTTTGTACTAGAAATCAGTTTCAAGAAGCAGTAAAAAAGTCGTCCCAAACGAAACCTAAATTAGTATTAATTTACTAATTGCTGTGAACACATGGCACTTGAGCTTATATTTTTAGGATTCTTCTACATATCTATATTTTTGAAATTGATGGGTAATCGCAGCGTGATTAAGTGATGCACATTACGTAGTGAGGATTGAAATAATATAAGATATACGATGATTAGCAAAGTAAATCAATTTATCCCTCGAAGTTGAGTACCCACCCATACCCATCCACAAGATCATGGACGTACCCATACCCACCCATACCCATTGGTACATGGGTTGGTGTGGGTATGGGTATCCAATGCAGGGCTCTGGCATATATTCATACAAACTCATTAAGCTGGACTTCAAAGCAGTTCTTTATATATATATATATATATTAAAATCCGAGCAATTAATCACGAGCTTTTCTATTTTTTTGAGCAAATTTAATCGTAAACTCACACTCTACATAGAAAAGTCTCAAATCAAAACCTTCTTCATTAAAAGTCTTAGTTCTCAATCTATAGATTAAAATGAGCTTAATATCATATATTCGCATGCTCTTTCAATGCTGTCGCTCAACCGAATAATTAGTTGGGTATCAATTTTTTAGATTTATTGGAAGAATAGGCTTAACTTTTATAGCATGAAAGCTAAAGATTGGGAGCTGACAAATCATGATCATCATTTATTGTTCTGTGATACTCCCAACAGAAATTAGAAGAAAAAAAAATCTATCTTGATTTCTTAATATATTTTTCAATAAATTTTTTCTAACATTGAAAAGTAAAAAAATAATTGTTTAATTAATTTCTCTTTTATTTAAAATGTTCAAATAAAAAATAATTTATTTATAGTTAATTTGAAGAATTTTATATGAAATATTGAAAAGAAAAATAATATTATTTGTAAAATTTTGATTTTGATTTAAAATGTAAATAAAATAAAAAATAATAATAAGATTGATGACAATAACATTTACTAAAATTTTGTGTTTAAATTTAATGAATAAGAAAATTATGTATAAGAAGATTTTGGCACAAATATTTTCTAACAAGATGAACATCAAGTTTGTATCTTAGTTTGCGGAGTTGATTACATGAATCATTTTTATCCATTATGTTCTGTTAAGAGTCAATTTTTGATTTAAATCTAATAAAGAATGATCATTTCTAATATTTTATAACCACGTCTTTTTAGGTCAACATCTATCTTTCTTAACTAAACCAATCTAATACATTGACTATCCTAATCGGGTCATCGGAAGGCTGCCGTTTTATTTGACCAAACCATCTAATACGACTCTTGCTAATCTTATATTCCACTAGAGCTACTCCAACATTTTTACGTATATGCTCGTTCTGTATCCTATCTCTAAGAGTAAACTCAGTCATCCACCTGAGCATATTCATCTCTACAACACTTAACTAAATATTATGCTTCTCTTTTAATGACAAACATTATGCATCATAAAACATTGTTGGTCACCATCTTATAGAAATTGCTAGCATTGATTTCAATTTTGATATAGAAGAAATTGATAGGATTGATTTACTTTATTAACATATTGAATAAAATAAAATTAATGCTGGCAATTTCTTCGATATCAAAAAAATTAAATAAATTTACTTGATAATTGCATGTATGATTTCTTAAACTGTTAGCTTTTTTTTTTTTTAATGGTGATTTGAAAGGCAGAAATTTGATTTACTACTTATTATACAATGTTCTTTTTCTGCCTTTGGTATTTTTTATAAGAAAAATGCATTAAATCTGAAATTTTATCTTAGAAAAGATCAATTGGTTTAGTTTTCATGCAAAGCAAAATTTATTATATATGCATTTCAGTAACTATCTTTTTTTTGTTTCTTGGGAAATTTGAGGGCCACGCTCGGCTTTTATTGATAAAATTTGACTACAAGAATGAGTGACTTGATCATGAGAAATGAATAAGAAGCATGGAGCTAATGCAAAAATAGATCAGCAACATAAAAATAAAGATAGCAGTACAAAAAGAAACCACATAGCAAAATAACCTATATGGGCTCAACATAAGAGTCTGAACTTGTTAGGTACCATCAAAGCAGTAAAAGGAGCAGTTTGAGTTCGATAATATTAGGAAGCAGCAGAGTTGTATCTCAGATGGGGTTAATTGATCATTAGTGTCATTACAACAACAGTTGGAGAGAATCACAAGCAAGTTGCGGTCGAAAAAGCTGTGTTGCACCACAAGGATTAGAACAAGCTCCTTGTATAAGTTGGAAAATATCATTGCCTCCTAAATAGGAACAATAACACATAGCAAGGTAACATAGGAAATAGAGGTGTCAATATTTGACACAACATGAAAAATCGACTTGAACCTGACTCGAAAAATCTAGGTTAAGGTCAACCCGTTTGTGAAACGTGTCAGGTTCGGGTTCAAGAAACTGACTGTTAAAAAATCGAGTTGGTTTTAGGTTGACTCGGAAACCCGGAAATGACCCGGATTGACCAAAAATGAGCGCGCCTTCCGCACTACCCAATGCGTCTCTACCTACGCACTGCTACCTGTTGCGCATCTGCCTGTGTAACCACGCTGCATCTGCCAGCGTGACCGTGCAGTGTCGCATCTACCCGCTGCCTGGGTCGAACTATCCCTTCGTCCGCCGTCCCGCCTTCCCGCATCCTTGTCGTCGACGCAATCCATAATGGCCTCGCTTGCCAGCGTCCCTCCGTTGATGCAATCCGGGTTTACAAAATCGTGACGTGTAAGGTTGACCCGATAATCAGACGGGTGGGGTCCGGTTTCATACTTTTGACCCGTTTGCTTCGGGTTGGGTTTAGATCAAACCGTTTGAACTCGGATTAGTTCCGGATTCGACCTGAACCCAACCCGAATCCCGATTTGACACCCCTAATAGGAAACACAAAAATTGAGTGCATATGGAACATAGATAATAGAAGTAGCAGACAAACAAAATTGGAAACTCAAAACTGAAAGAGTGTTGAGTGGTAGTAAGAAAATTAAACAAACCAATGGAAAGAATACAACTAGAAGCAGAAGAATCAGCACCACAAAATAACCTTTCCAACAATCCATTATCACCTCATCTAATGAAGAGACCTTTAATATTATCTGAGCATTCAATCTTGAATTTTCATTTTCTACTTTTCAAGCGAATTGAAAAATAAATTTCTTGTCTTCACCATTAATATGCAAAAGTTTATAGATGAAGCTAACAATTTTGTTTCTTACACCTTTGGGTAAGTTGTTAGAACATAACCAATAGTGAAGGTAGCCCATATAGAAGATCTAATAAGTTGGAATTTCCTAGCAAAAAAAAAGTCTTTACTTCCACCCACAAAATCATGTATGAAGTCTGTCCTATGCTCTATAGGTTTTTTTTTTTTTTTTTCCTCATTTGGATGTAGCTCATTGAGCATTACTGGGCTATGGATTTTTTTGAAGGACTTTTAAATCATTTATTTTGATGAGATAAAATCATCCTTAAAAAAAAAAAATGAACGAAGTCTATCCATGATTTTATAATAGCCATTGTCCTTTAGTTTTGTATTGGAAAGGGTAACAGCAACGAGAAATAATTGAGTGTGATCACCGAACGGTTCGGAGGCGAATCAGAAAGCGCCACGTCATCTGATACATAACGGTACACAATAAAGATACACAGTGTTTCAATGACATGAAGCGTCTTAATTGACATCCGGATGACGTCCGATGACCTGACGTAATAATTTTGCAATAAAAACATAGCCCCATGGTAGACTTCTGTGATGACAATCCAAAATAGTACAAATTTGTTCTTTTTATTTGTGACGAGGAAATACTATTTTTAGGCTAGTGAAAACCCCGGTCGATCTAACATGCAACTCACACCAATTTATTCGGGCCAACACTTAAGACTTTCACTGCTTGCCAAAGGATTCGAACCAAGGACCTTGATTTTGCCCAGTCGGTTCTTCACCACCCGGACAAACAGCGGTAGGTCAAATTTTTCTTTAGTAATGCATGCCAACAGCTTTGGAAAGCAAATAACAGACTTTTTCAATGTTGGCAGATAGATCAATTGATTGTTTAATATAGGATGTTTAATTTGCAGTACACAATAATTGTGTCAAATTTATCAAAAAAAATTGAAAGATCTTCGGCATAATTAATAAGATGTGAGATGTTGGAATTTTTTGCTTTGATACATATCATAATTGAATCGAATTATTGTTATTAATAGGATTAAACACTTTTTTAGATAAATATTTTGGCACATTTTTTTTAATTGAGTTTTTACCAATAAAAATAGATAATTTAACAAAAAAATAAAGTCTTTAATTTAAATGTTTTTTTTTTAAATGATATAACTTCTGAAATACTTATTTTTTATTTGAACATTAAGCTAATTTAATCGAAAATTTATACATGCATCAATGAAATACTTTATCTTCTTGAAAGATTTTGTTTTTCTATTAAATATTTAAATAATGAAGAATTAGATCTCATATAACAGCCTAAATTATTAATTAAATAACTTTAAAATAAACTCCTACAATAATTATGATAGAAATAAATTACATAAAACTAGTTTTTAATATTAATCTTTTTAAAGAAAATAACATCTATATCACCACATTGAATTGAAGTTGGTTGGCAAAATCAAGCAGAAAATTTTATTTAATTATATTTTGAAATGTGTTGAAAGAGAGACAATCTCCTTCCTTTACTTTGGGGCCATGCACGTATCCTTTTAGAGATATTCTGTTCTTCCTGAAAGTCCTGCTGTTGCAGAATAGCTTGAAATTAATGACAGAATTGACAAATCCATCAACCTCCTTCAGAAATATTTAATGCAGCGAAATTATAGATGGAAGGTAAGTCTCTTGAATTCATCATGGTGGAACGACGAACTACTACTAATTAATATGGGCCTTCTTGCCTTGACTTCATATTCACCATTGACGTCGATGCCCACTTTCTTCGGTTGTTCATACTAAATTATCACAATCTTTTTTTATATCTATGAAAGCTATAGTTTCTATAGTAAATTATTTTCTTTCAAAGGCTAAAAGCTCTCTCTCTCTCTCTCTCTCTCTCTCTCTCTCTCTCTCTCTCTCTCTCTCTCTCTCTCTCTCTCTCTCTCTCTCTCTCTCTCTCTCTCTTAATGAGCTCAAATCCATCTATCTTATAATAAAAAGTTTATAGCGAAAGGATTCATTAGGCTAAGGCTTTTTTAAGGAAAAGATGAGAGGCACGCTCAGCCAAATCTATTAGGTGAAAATGGTTACAAGGCTATGAAGTAATGGTGGCTATGTAAGTCTCACGTAATAGAAATAGCAAAAAGTTAAGAGTTCCCATAAAAGATAATCCAAAATGGAAGAGCTTAGTTCATAAATCATTGATGATAAATATAGAGTAGGGCTGTCTTAAGTCAAGACAGTCAATTCAGTCTAGCATGGGTTCATGCTAGAAAGCTCTACATGTTACAAAACTTATTGTTATAGAAATGAAAATGTGGGACATTGGGTGCTAAGAAATTTAAAGGTTTACATGTAATAGAAAATTTTATTTGATTAAATATGGATCATGATGTGATTTTAATCTTAGGTTTTGAAGCTCGTGAGCATATAAAAATAAAATTTTTAAAATTGACTATGAAATCATCTGAATATCATTTTAGGAAAATTTCTAATATGAACGAGTGTTTGGAAAAATGAGACTACTAAGGCTTTATTTGTGACAGGAGGAAGCTTGTTGGCGGCCGGAGGAGCGTGTCGATCACGCGAGAGGGCGGAGGAGACGGGCCGACTATCGGAAGGGAGAGATAGGGCGTTACAAGCAAATGAAATGAAAGGCTGGGGACGTTTGATTTTAGGGTTTACTCTGGCGGCATTCCGGCTGTTATGACCGCCAAAACAAAATTACTTAAAACTGATTGTTTAAACTGCCGGTAAAGCGACAGTAATAAATGATGCCCGCAGAATAATCGGAAGAGATCCGGCAGTTATTTGACCGCCGCTATTTCCGGCAGTGGTTTTTTTAAAAACAGACGATTAGATCGCCGGTAAATACCGGTGGTCTAACCGCCGGTTAAACCGCCATTAGTACCAGCGGTCACATAACCGCCGGTATTTCATGAATTTCCTGTAGTGTTAATTTCTAATCAAAACGACTAGAAGCCCCCTCCAAATCCTTATGAATATATAGCTTGTGCTTCTTCTACACATTTAAGGGGATCCTATAAAACTTTGATTGAAATTTATCTGATTCTACTAAAGTAATTGATCATTTGCTCTGTATAAGTAGATAAATCTAAAATCTCCTCCTAAAAGAGTAGCATACTCTTATAACTCTTTTATGATTGAGGAACCATATATTCATATTCTTTATGGGTAATGGCACCACCTCAAAGCTTAAGCTTGGGAAATTTATAACACTACAGGAAAAACCGCTATTACCTGCGGATATAATCCGCCGGTAACATGTGAAATCCGACAGAAATATGGGTTTCCGGCGTACTTTCCGGCGGAATGTCGTGCGCCGGTTTGGTTCGCGTCGTAAAAGGACTTCCGACGTAAATTAATCCGCCGGAAATGTTTCCGGCGGATTTCCGATGAAACTTCTGCTGGAAAAATATTTCCGTCGAAATTTAAATGCGCCGGAATTCCAAAAAAAAAAATCAGTTAACCATCCCAAGCTTGCCCGACCGTGGTCTCCGGCTGCTCCCGCTGCTCCCACATCCGCAGACGAACCAAGGCCCCAGCCCGCCCCGTTAACCCAGCGTGAATCGCCTGCCGCGTGAACCGTCTCGACGCCTGACCCGCCTGACCGCGTGAACCGCGGAACTGCCCGCCTTCGGCGAGATTCGAACCCCGCCCACTTCTCCCACGCGCGCTGCATCTGCCAACTAGTCTGAAATCAAAATATGTTATTTTTGTTACTTTTATATTATTTAACCTATTACCTATTAATTATAAAATCAGTTAATTTAATTTAACAAAAAAATTTAAAATTAATTAACTTAATTTAACAATAGAAATAATTTAATTTTTTTTTTATAATTTAAGTTTAAATTTAAATCATTTCATTTTTTGTTAGTAAATAATTAAATTATAATTTATTTTATTATAGTTTAAGTTATTAAATTCAATAATTTAAGTTATATTTTAAAATAAAAAATATTTAATTTTTAATTTCCGTCGAAAATTCGCCTGAAATTCCTCCGGAAATTTCTTCGGGAAAAATTCGTCGAAAAACCTGTCAAAAATTATGTCGGAAATTTGTTGAAAAAAAACCGTCGGAAATTTGTGACGAATTTACTTCCGCCGAAAATTCTATCGGAAATGAGCTGTTTTCCTGTAGTGTAAGAAGTGTCTTCTTTTAGAGTGATCAAACACTTTTATGTTGAATAAGGTTATCATCAACTAATATTAAATTTATACAATCTTAACATAGATATAATTATAAAATACATAATGATAAAAAATGCTATAATAAAATTAAAGAAAGAGTAATATATTATTCTTAGGATAAAAATCAATAATGATGTTATACTTTGAAGATATTGTCTTTTGCTCAATGAACATACTCTCCTTCAGATATATGTGAAAATTTAAGTATAATGAAGGGGGAGTCTTTATATGTGAGGACTCCTAATGTTAAAATTATATATATATATATATATATATATAGAGAGAGAGAGAGAGAGAGAGAGAGAGAGAGAGAGAGAGAGAGAGAGAGGGGACTTCATCACAAACTTAGCAATGATTTTGCAATGGCTAGAAGCATCTAAATATGAAATTTAATCATTCACCTAATGACTAGATAAATTGTTATGCTCCAAGGTCTAATTGATGAATAAGTTCTTAAACCTAATTAATATTGTCTTAATCGTAAATTTTCATTGATAGAGTAACTAAACATCCGAGAAAAATATAATAAAATACAAAGTATACAAAGAATTTTCACTTTTCATTTCTTCCAAAATATTTATTTACATTAGTCCTAATGTATTTCTTAACATCAAAATATAAGAAAATGCTGGACTACAAAAGAATACCTCTATTGCCCTATCTCTTGATACTTGGACCTAATCAACACATACGTAGTGGATTATTTTTCTTTACCTGAAAGTACAACAATTCATAGAGTGAACACAAACATGTCTAGTACGTACACTTTTTAAAATTCCTATTACCAAATTCATTAAACATTTTATATTGCACTATAAAAAATATTGAAATAATAAATTTTATTACATGAATTATGAATTGCTTACCTCTATATTAACATTATCATAATAGCAACATATATATGACTTAATGTGGACAAATTTTAGAAATTCATATTCATAATGGGATACTTGAACTTGCACATTTTTATAGTAACTTATACTTATACTTGCATTTTTCATAGAAGCCTTTCTACATAGATGTCACTATATTTCTTAAAATAATATTACTCGCACTTGAATTTATGTCATTTATTGGAATATGCAATGCATGAATATGATATGCACATGTTTTGATGCTTACTTATAATTTCACTTTCACTTATGCATTCCAAGGTCAACCCTCACTAGATAAAGGAGGCCAACCCTATTTCCCTTATGACTTTACTTTCACTTATAACTCCCTTGAGCCTCCCAACCCCTCATAAAGCATATCAGGCCATAAATAATCTCTCATGTCCACATAAAGTAGATGCATGGGGTCAGAATCAAAAGAAAAATAGAATAAAAATTTAGGCGCGTATAAACAAAAATACATATGTAAATTGAACATTTTAGCAGTTAAATATAACTTTAAACATGAATGTGATGATGCATAATGTGACGCCCCAAGATCTAGAGAAGAATCTAATCCTAATTTTCTTAAACTTCCTAAGTTAATCATCTCATATTTATAGATACACCAGAGCCACTAATCAAAAGAACATGCATGAATATATAGAAAAACATCCAAAGTGCGCAAAACAGATATTCATTTCTTAATATAATCATATACAAGAATCCATATTTCAAACACTTTTAATAAAAAATATAAATAATCTGGATTTCCAAAACCATAAATACCCGACAACCCGACAATTGGCCAGTTTCTTATCAAATCGGGAATACTCAACAAGTTCTTTTCCTTTGCCTGGAATAT
Organism: Dendrobium huoshanense; assembly: GCA_016618105.1. Taxonomy (NCBI): domain Eukaryota; kingdom Viridiplantae; phylum Streptophyta; class Magnoliopsida; order Asparagales; family Orchidaceae; genus Dendrobium; species Dendrobium huoshanense. The sequence continues at coordinate 83,947,923 of CM028359.1, read as the reverse complement.
TAAAAGCAATAGAATGAGTTCACAACTCAGTAGGCTAGATCTAGTTCTCATCATAGCACGTAGGCCCCTTCTGTGAGTTTTTCAAAAAGAAAAAAATAAATGAGTCAATTAAATTTCATTATATTGATATTAAATAGCCGGCCTATTATATATAAAATCACCTTATTTAAAATGTAAGGCACTATAAAATGAATTACTAGGGACAAATGACTATTGATGCTTAATTATGATGTTGGTTGACAAGTCATACTCAGCTTAATATTTGTGCATGTTGAGCTGGTTTGTTAGACAAGTCAATCAAATTTGAATAATATTTATCATCTCATTAAGTCCCCAATAGAACCCTAACAAAATCTCATGTTCAACTTCTCAAACCTGTTTAGCTTAATTATATTATAACTCATGATTTTCCATTAATTATTATACTAATATATATATTTTTTAAATGAGCAAAGTCAAGAATTAATGAGTCCAACAAGAACTCGCTCTATTTTATCTCTTTAGCTCATTGAGCCTAACCCGAGTCAGCTCAAATTTGGCATGACTCTGGCACACCCTTAGCCCAATCTAACTTCACAAGCACGTGCCAACTCACACACGTGCTACAGGTCACACGTACGTGACTCACCAAGTAATAATATGACGGAGACAAATCCAATATGTCTCCAAAATGGATTATCAGCATGCAGCACTTCACATCAGTCAATAACTAAGGCGAGGACAGTTGAGATTTACATAAATGCAGCCATGTGTCAAGCTCTCCACTCCTTCCCTAATTAAGTTAAAACCATATGCTCTCCTTTTCTATATAAGCAATCGAACCAGCTAGCTTCTCAGACTTACCAGGTACCGCCATTGTTCTTCTGCAACTTAGCTTCGAAGCAGCCATGGGCCTTTTCTTTCCTCTTCTTTCTTCAGTCTTTCTGGTAATTTGAAAGCTTTTATATATGAATGAATATATGCTTTTATTTTCTAACATATATAAGATTCATAAACTATAATTCTTCTGTTTTTTTTTTTTTTTTTGGAACAGTTCATTATTATAGCAGGAGCAAACCAGGCTAATTTAGATCCCCAAATCTATTGGCGCACCATTCTTCCCCACACTCCTATGCCAAGTGCTATTGAACAACTCCTCCAGCCGGGTAAATGATCTCTCTCTCTCTCTCTATATCTCTGTTTGGAGTAATTATTATGTCCGGACACCGAACGCGTCCAGAGACCAATAACAAAGCGCCACGTCACTTGGGTGCTCGGTGCCAAGCACTCGGTTTTGCTCTGTATTTGTTCAAATTTAAATAACTAGATTTATTATTTTAATATTTTTTTATAAAAACATTAATTATTATTTATATTAAAATAATAGTAATCATAGACTTAAAAATATAATTTGAGTTGATGGATTAATTACAAAAATTAATGAAAATTTAGAACAACTTAAAATAATTTATTTTTAATATATCATTATTTATTTATATATTCATCTAAATTATGACTTATTTTATAAACATACAAATAAGTGCCTCATTCAAAAATATAATAATTAAACAAAAAAATATATAATAAATCTAATTAAACATGTACTAAAAAAGTTAATTCTTTTTTTATTTATTTAAAATTAATTAATGTGAGATTAAAATTAATAATTAAAAAATTATATATTTTTAGCAAAATTAACTTAAATCTCGTTTACCCTTCTTTTATTTTATTGGTGAGATTTTTTTTTTTTTTTTTTTTTTTTTTTTTTTTTTTTGAGAAAATAATTCCTCTTCTATCATAGATGTGTACGATAACAAGCCGGACACCTCAGTGGACGTTGGCAAGGACGGAGTCATCGTGAACACGGGCAAAGGTACCTCAGTCAACGTCGGAGAAGGAGGAGTCAACGTTAACACCGGTAAAGGCACTTCAGTCAACGTCGGCCCCGGCGGCGTCGGCGTAAACACTGGCAATTCAAAGCCCGGCGGCACCACAGTCGGCGTCGGCAAAGGCGGAGTCAATGTCCACACCGGCAAGGGTACCTCCGTCAACGTAGGCCCCGGCGGCGTCGGCGTAAACACTGGCAATTCAAAGCCCGGCGACACCACAGTCGGCGTCGGCAAAGGCGGAGTCAATGTCCACACCGGCAAGGGTACATCCGTCAACGTCGGCCCCGGCGGAGTCGGCGTAAACACTGGCAGTTCAAAGCCCGGCGACACCACAGTCGGCGTCGGCAAAGGCGGAGTCAATGTCCACACCGGCAAGGGTACCTCCGTCAACGTCGGCCACGGCGGGGTCGGCGTCCAAACCGGCCCCACTCACAAGCCTGGCGGTACCACCGTTAACGTTGGCAAAGGCGGCGTCGGCGTCGATGTCAAACTCAAAGGCAAGCCCGTCCTCGTCCACGTCAGTCCCTTCATCTACAATTACGCAGCCACCGACACGCAGTTACACGATAACCCTGCCGTCGCTCTCTTCTTCCTCCGGCAAGACCTCCGCCGCGGCAAACAATTCACTTTACAGCTATCAGACGGCGGCGGCGCCGCCACAGCTTTCATCCCTCGCTCCTCGGCCGAATCTGTACCTTTCTCTACAGCAGAGCTCCCTTCTATTCTTTCCCGGTTTAGCATTCCGGTCGGCTCCGCCCAGGCAGCGGCGACGGAGAAAACGCTGAGCGAGTGCGAGGCGGCGCCAGTGGAAGGGGAGAAGAAATTGTGCGCGACATCGTTGGAGTCGATGGTGGACTTTGCGACGACGAGCCTCGGAACGCGCGAGGTGGTGGCAGTGGCAACGGAGGGAGGCAGCTCCGCCGGAGAGCGACGGGTATACAAGATTGGGTCCGTTCGAACGGTGGCGGCAGGAGGGGGAAAAGGGGTGGTGTCGTGCCACCCGGAGGCTTATGCTTACGCGGTTTTCTTCTGCCATGCGACGGCGTCGTCGGAGGTTTATGAGGTGGAGATGGCGGCGGAGGGCGGTGGGACGGGTGTGAAGGCGGTGGCGGTTTGCCATAAGGATACGGCGGGGTGGAATCCGAAGCATTTGGCTTTTAGGGTGCTTAATGTGAAGCCGGGGACGGTGCCGGTGTGCCACTTCCTGCCGCAGGATCATCTGGTGTGGGCGGAGAAGCTGTGAGGATGGTGTGGGCGGAGAAGGGCGTTGATGTCTGTTGTGGCCCGTTGTGTAGCGGATTCGATTTGAGTGAATAGTTTATAGGTGTGATTGGGTTGGATTATGTTGTACGAGACTGAGTATTTCACTGTTGAGTATGTTTACTTCATAAGAAAATAATAATAATAATAATATATTAATAATAATAATATTGTATGTATAATGTTGTGGTGATTTACATTACTTTTGATTGTTAGTTATTACTTAGCTATAGCTAATTAATTTATGATTAAATGATATTTTCATAAGATTATTTGAATTTTATTTTTCAAGAAATTTATAATTAATCTAATAATATAAAAAAATATTGATGTAAATTTAATTGGATATAAATGAAGCACTTGGATGCATAATTAGAAATATCTCGAAATCATTTGAAAAGTAAAATGTTCTCCACAACGGGCGATTATACCGTAAACAAGATGTGATGCATCTAATATATATATAATCACTTTTAAGTTCACCCTAAAATTTTCAAAATATACAAGACTAACATTGGTCATAAGAGGTTGATTCATGCTTTCTTATGGAGTGTCATGATTTTTAATAAAAATAACTAAAGTGCCCTACCATAGATCATCTTAAACATGTCATGATTACACAAAGGAGACTCTTAATAAACATGTTATAATTACACAAAGGAGTTATTTGAAATAGAAAATTTATGTACTAATAATTCTAGAACTCTTAAAGCTAGTTTTAAGATATTGCTTAGCCTAGCTCTTTATCTATCATTTTTCCTCGCCTAGCTTTCTCTCCTACATCAAGGACAATTATTCCAATAACATAGGAAGCTATTTTGTTTAATGTATTTTTGAAGTCTTTTGGACTCCTTTTTAGTCTTCTTAGAAAACCTTCTGAATAGATACGTAGGTCATATTATGATATCATACATATAATAAATATGTTTAATGTGAAATTAGATTATTTCTTTGATTAATTATTATAAGTAAGCTTAAACCCTACATGAGCTAATAAACCCTCTTGATTAGACTAAAATCCTTTTGAGGTTACTCTTAACTCATACATATTTATAACCCCATTAGACTTTAAACGCCCATAGTGTATTTAAGCTAAGTTGAACTCTATATTGGTTGGACCATTTCCTTATATAGATGTCACTTTAAATATTAGATGAACCAACCATGTCAGTGTGTGTTCATTTTAATTAAATTGTGAGTAAACTTAAGTTGACCTATTCTAAATTGATCTATCTTATTTAACAAGTGAAGTGACTAAGTTTGAACTTATAATACTTTAAGGGATAATATGAATAATCCACCTTATGCCTCTAATTAGAGGATCAAACTAGATATACTTTAGTGATTAGTCATGTCAATCCTGATTGGTTAGATAGATCAAAATTATCCCCTAAATCAAAATTATAACCTATTAGATTAGCTTTGGCCCTTCAATCAATTGAACATCAAATCACTCCATGAGTAATTAAAGTGACTTAACCTTGGCAGTGCTCTTGCGCGAGGTTAACCCAACTAATTTAGGATGCATTTATCATAATAAGACTAATTAGGACCTATTAATCCATTATATTTGACTATATCTTTAATGGATTTGTTATTGATTAGTCAACGTTAAAGGAACAGTAGGAAAATCTCGAGAGGTTTAATAAACCTAGCTCAACTTTATATGGTTAACCTAATTTAGTTTTAGACCTAAAGTTAATTTTGATTGACTTAACTCTTACTAAGGTTTAATTGAGTAAATTTGTACGACCATAAGTTCCATTAGCAGTTTCCTTAAACCAAAACCAACCCTTAAGAAACTTAAGTTGAACTAACTAGTTAATCAAAGGACTGAAAATTTTGAATTTCTTCTATTTATATTTAAATATCTTTGATATCTGTTTACATCTTATTTTGATCATTAAATTTGTGCATGGTTAGCCAATTTAATTAGCACTACATACCCTTATTTAACAAACATCAATAGCTTTAATGCACTTCATGGAGCGAACTAGTGGGCAAAGTTACATACATTATAATATAATAGCTCAAAGGATTAATTGGTACTTGGGCTTCTAATTCATTGAAACAAAGTAAAATTAAAAAATATTTTTTTTAAATTCGCCCTTGTTGAAAAAATTTGTTTAAAAAATATAAAGTCAACTATTTTTTAAAATTATTAAACATGCTTTATATTTCTAATTTCAAATCAACCTATAAGATCATTATTTCTTTAGAATTTCAAGACCCCCCAAACAATATGTATGATTTTTACAAGATAACATCTAATATGACAATGTGTCAAGATAAATATTATTAATTAAAATACTATAAGCTATTACTTATATATATATATATATATATATATATATATATATATATATATATATATATATATATATATATATATATATATATATATATATATAATCTTCCTTTAGTTTCTTCTATTGAGTATCCTAAGAGTTCAAGAATGAATGCTTTGCGCATATTTTCCTTTAGAATCCTACATTTCATACCATGTTACATCAATCTTCCTTTTAGTTCCTTAAATCAAATCCTTAAAAGCTAAAAATTTTAATTAATATTAATCCAAATTTTTAATGAAGAATATATTTGAGAAATAACTCTTAAGATTTAATTCATTATACTCATATGGAGAACCTATACTAAAAATTAAAATAAACTTCGTTTAATTTTTATACTTGTAAGAAAAAAATCTCTGATAAGATTTAAAAAAAAAAAACTTATGCCTTTTTTTGACTCATTTGGACATTGCTTAATAGTTTGAGGTAGTATATTTCTTTCCCTCACGAATTTTGAAGAACAACAACAACAACAACAACAACAATAATAATAAAGCTATATGAAATGTACAAAAATATGATATAATAATACTTAGATTTTTAAAATACATAATATCATGTGTCATCATAAAACTAGATTACAAAAATGCAAGTTAAAGATTACAAAAAAAAATGCGTTTTTTCGCAAGCAATGAAAGGATGCAACTTCTATAATGGTAGTATGAGTCTAAACCTATTAGACTTAACGAGCAACAATTAGTAAACATCAATTGAGATAAGCAAGTGGCTCATTCATTATCTAAGCATGAGTGGAGATCAAGCAACCATGAAGACAAGTTTCAAGAACATCAATTATTGATGAGCACCAAATCTATGTAGCTAACATACATCAAATGGATAATAGAAAATTGTGAACACAGAATTATAGCGATGATTATCATCTTGATAAGAGAGGAGATCAAAAGAAATAGAAGGGGGAATCAAATGTTAATTATTGACAAAAATTAGATGTTAACGTCATTGAAAAAAATTAGATGTTAATTGTTAATATGAGTGATCTCCTAATATGAAGGGATGTCGAGTGACCTATAAGGCTAACATTGAATATTGGTATATATTAATGCTTAGCAAGAATCAAACACTAGTGGCTAAAGGATGCCAATCAATATTGGGCATCAAAAGGAGAATGACAAAGGATGTTGAAAGTTCAGTGTTAAAGGATTGTAGAGTCCATCATTCTGGTGACACTACAGAAGTTTGAGTAACCTATATCATAATCAGTAGGCATAAATGATTAATAGATGTCAAATGTCAATCACTAATAGATGTCAAATGTTGACGAAAATAAATTTTGGTTGTGGTAAAGGGTTTATCATAATCATTCTAGTAAAAAGGGAGATCGTACAACTTAGAATATGAGCTTCAAATATTCACAATTAGAGGATGTCAAACATTAGAAATCACTGTACATAAAATATTAGAAGTTAACATGCATCATACATTAGTAGTTAAGAAACATCATGTGAAGGTTATTATAAGGTGATTGATACAAAAGTTCTTCCAATAAGAAGGGAGATTAACTGACATAGAATATTGGCTTCAAAAGTTGACAAGAAGCAAATGTTGCATGTTGACATTACACACTGATGAAAGTCAAAAATTGGTCATTTGAAGGTACTCAATGAAATCATTTTCTTAATATAAGGGGAGACCAAGTAATTGAGAAGTCAAGTGTTAGAGGTCAAGATTTAGCGGGTATTAAATGTTAGTCAATACAATCATCCTCACGATGAAAAAAAAAAAAAGGCAATCGTAATTTTGAAGGTCTAGATGTGTGAGAAACCTAAGGAAAAAGATTTGTGCATTAAATGGCAATCGAAGCTTTAGAATTAGTTATGAATATGATATATTTGTTTTAAATTTTGTTAAAATATATAGAAATGGAGTATATATATAGATTTCAATAAGGATCATTTTCACTCTTTATATTGAAATCTATCAAATTGGTGTTTGAATTAGAAGACCCAAATTGATTCCACATTTAACAAGAGATAAGGCAATCTCACCCTTTTGCTAGCTCAATAGGCTTAACCAAACTTCAATATGCTAAAAAAACCAATCGATTGTTGGTAGCGGGGTTTTCCGATTGCTATCTTCGATAACACTTTGACCAAAAGAAAAAGTCGACATTTTGAAGATAACAATGTCACAAGTTCAACAAAGTTCACATGTCAAAGTTTTGATGATTCGATTATTCAAAATAATTCAACGAAGCATTGGATTAAATTTTATCATTACAAAATAATATTGTGGTCAAAAGTTATTATAGCCTAATAGTTTGTCATGACAAGCAAAATAAAACAACTAATGCTTCATAAATCTGAGGCAGTTTAAGAGTTTATTATTCTACGAAAATTTCAAGTCAAATTTTAGGCCACCACAAAATGATAATGAAATTTTATAATTTTTGTACAAAAATTTTATCTTTCTAAGAATAATTAAACACCACAAATATCTCATGATTTGTTGTGCATAGATACTCCCAAAATGTTGAGAAGCCTAATCCATCCAATTTCATGTTGGTATGTTGTCTCGCTACAACTACTCAGAACGAGAGCTTTTTTAAGGTCTCAATTCGATAAATAAGTAATTATGTGTACACAAAAGTTATTGATAGAAAATACATAGACCTTAAAAAAATAATTCTCACCGAATATTATAACTTCGACATATTTTAAAGTATGACTAGTTCTTACGTATCAATGTGTGGACCTCCTATGGAGACCATAAATCAATATTTTTCTTATTTTAATCAATAATACTAAAACTATACTTGGTATAATAAAGTATCATTTAATCATGTACACTTTTAAATTCATGAAGTCTTTATCCATCTATTATACATAATTTCAAATATTATTCACACTAGCATTAGCTCAAATCCTCTTGAACACCTATATATACAAAGTATTATAATGTCATAATTTGTTGACATTATAATTTCATATCATTAATTCATAATACAATCCAACATTGCATGAGTCATCACTAACACAAACACTTCAACTTGCTCTCCTATATATGTAAGATTCATCATTGCCATAAGCACTTTTGCTTGGTTTCCAACATCCATAAGAGCCATTGAACACAAGTATTTATACTTGCACTCTTGCATCTACAAGTGTCGCTAGCATAAACACTTGAGCTTGTTTTTAACATTTAAAGGGCTCATTCATTAACACAAGTTTTTACTTGTATTCCTACATCTACATCAATTACATGGCACAAAACCCATTTGCTTGCTCTCCAATTCCATAGTGATTCCTTGGTACTAGCAAGTCAACTAGCTCTCTTGCATGAATAATGGCTACTTTAATTTAGCACAAGCATATACTTTGCTCTCTTGCAATAATATAGGTCATCTCATCTTTATTAACTATTAACATTTTCATGATATCATTTAAGCATTCCTTATCTTTCATCATCATCATGACGTTGTCTTTTTTAGAGCCAATCTCTTATCATGTTAGGAAAACTCTTCTTTGAGAACCTCTTCAACCCTTACTCTAGCATTCCTTTTCCACCTAGCTCTTCTACTACTCATTTTGTAAATTCTAGATATTCCCCTTCCAAAGCCTTTCCTATCTTTATCTTCTCACCATGTCATTAAGTTAAAGTTATTGAGTAGCATATGCCATGCTTTAACACTTGATATATCTTATTCATGCATTACTAATAATGACATGCACTAATGATAATATTGATCTATATTAAATATCATATTAAGATCATTAAACACCAAATTAAAATTATAAAATAATATGAAAAGCAATATATCACATAACAAATCATACAAATAAAGCTCCAAAAATATAAAACATGTCCAAATTAATTAACTCAACAAAAAAATAATATATATATATTTCAATTATTATATATAAGATCCAAGCTCAATCATTTGAATAATCTAATAATTGTATGTATAATCAATTGAAATTTTGGATGATAAATAATATGCAATTCATATGATTAAAAAAATGCAAAAACTATTATGATTTACATAAGCTTATAATAGCTTGATTTTATGATAATTTCTTAAAACTAGTATCAAGCAAAAACTGAGGATCAAATAAATATTAATCTCTTCCCATATATATATATATATATATATATATATATATATATATATATATATATATATATATATATAATCAATCAAATATACCCAATAGATATTAGGAAACAAGATGTTTGATGCCACATATCTCTAAACAGAGATACCATATATACAACTAGTGATATTTCAATTAATTAAACTGCCTTATTAATTTATTTAATTAGATTAATTAAAATTTTAAATTAATCATATTGACCGATTGACATTTTAGCGTGCATAATGTTTTTATAATTAATCTAAGCTGCTAACATTAAGGGCTAATGAAATACCATTCATATTGATTATATTATATTATACAATCATACAAAGGTCTATGTTCAATTTTAGAATTAGGATTTTTTGGCTCAAGGCATTTAATATAGACTAATATAAATGTATATGCATAAAATGCACATTACTAGAAATGAATTGAGAGATTACAATCATGACATAGAAGAAGCAAATAAAGGTACATTTAGGCTTCGTTTGGGACGTACGACTCTCTTCTTGCTCTCTAAAACAGCTTTCTAGAGTAAAAATTTCTTGAATTTAAATTTCTTGTACTGGAAAATCATTTTAAAAAGCAGTACGAAAGCTGTTCCAAACAAAGCCTTAATCTCATTAAAATTTTCAATGATGAGCAATAAAGAAAAATATGTAAATAATTTTGTAATACAATATTTTAATAGTGGTGTGAGAGGAAGTCAAAAAAGCTCAAAAATTTGAATGTAAATGTCCTAAGAAGGGAACTCATTGAAAAGGAAAATTATCACATCTGCCATGGCTAGACATGCTCATGAATGTCTCATAACACCTCCAAATCATAATACTAAAATAATTATGAAATAAAATTAAGCATAAAAGTAATAAACATCTACACAAGAAATGAAATGTTTTGATCTATTGAAGTTATTTTAGAGGCGCTTTTTATATCCTTTGAAGTGTTTTAGATTCTTCTTTAATTCATGTTTTATGATATTATCAAGTTCTGTTCTATCATTTACGTCTGATATCCATTCCCGCCTCATCTATACGAGCTTACCGGGCCAGATCGTGACAAGAAATTTTAGTTGGCCTGATCTAGGAATAAAAGAAATATTTGCATTAGTTAGCAGTAAAAGAAAACATCATAAATAGAAGTAAATATATGAGAGAATGAACATAAAGACTTCTACATTAAAATATACAAAAAAAATATAATTAAATGATAATACCATAAAAATATTTCATTTTAATATTCAATGATTTTTGATAAATCTAATTTTGTAAATTTTGAAATATATATTGGAATCACCAAATATTTGTTATAAAGCAAAAACAAATGAACACAAAAAAGAGAACAAAACAATTAGATAATAGAATTAAATACAACATACACATACACTAAATTATTATTAGAAACATAAATAGTACATCAAAGACGATACAACTTAAATTCTAAAATCATAAACCAAAATAAACCATTAAATCCCACAAAAGCAAAAATATTTAATATAAGATTCAAGGAAACAACTCGAATATCCTGATCGAATTACTCTACAAGAGACAAGAAAGAAGCCTTGCCTAATTGTGGAAGTAGATCTCCTATTAATCCTTGGCTAAGCACATCAAATGAAAAATGAGATAGCATTTTCACCATGGATCCATAATATCACATATATGACCATTAAACTTCATGACAATGATTAACATCATACAACAATGTCATCAAGAATTTCTCGTATTGATATCCAACCAAGAACCTTAGGTTAAGAATTATCATACCAAAATTTCATTAAAATTAGAATAGCATAAGCTAAATTAAACATTAATAGAAACAATATTGTAAGCTTTGGAAATGATACTACATACAAGATTTGATCATCTTAACAAAAGGAAAAGTTATTTTCTAACGTCACACAAAATAAATAGCATTTATGAATATCATGAGATGTTTCTCTCATCTTATATTATAGAAGTAATCATCATAATCCACAAGCAAACAATTAGAAGTTTGTGTTGATATTTAGTAAATGAATTAGGAGCAACAATATGAAAAATGAGATTCTATAATTCTCAAGATCTACATGAAGCTAAGAAAAAGCATGAGCAAATATTATCAACCACAAAGTGATGCAAAATAAGACATCAAAAGGTTCAAATATTTTTTTTGTAAAAACATCTCATTTAATGTTAGGGCATATCCTACCTAATTGAATTAGTATGAATCGAGTTTAACTTTTATCAATTGATTGTCAACATCAAAGTTCATATATATATATATATATATATATGGTTCTAGGAGCTATCAGAATTCATCTAAAACTTCAAGAAAATAATCACAACTGGATATAAAATCAAGATATGTTAACACATCAATACAAATTGATTGGAGGCAAGCAAAATTTTTCAAGGAAAAAAACTCTCTCAAGACACGAGCATATTTAAAGAAAGAATCACATTAGTTGACTATAGCTACATTTTCCATTTCCGCACAACTCTCATTATCCTTTTTAATCAATGAAAATCCTCTGGCTATTTTTAATTTCCCAAACAATAGTGCTTTGATGTCACTATAGGGGTGTCAATATTTGACACGACACGAAAACCTGACCCGGACCCGACCCGAAAAATCCGGGTTGGACCCGACCCGTTTGATAAATGGGTCGACAAAACGGGTCGGGTTCGAGTTGACCCAACGGGTTGCCGGGTCAACCCGAAAACCCGTTTATTTAAAAAAAAAATGAATTCCCGCCCGCTGCCCGCTGCAAGCCCTATCCGCGCTGCCCGCTGCAAGCCCTATCCGCTTTGCCCGTTGCTTCGGCAATCGCGAGTCGCGATGCGTGCTCGCAGCCCGCTGTCGCGGTCTGACGCCAGCGACGCGTGCTTGCAGCCCGTTGCTTCGAAATGTCCAACCCGTTTGCAAAAACGGGTCGGGTTCAGGTTGACCCGTTTAGATTCGGGTCGGGTCGGGTTCAACCCGAACCCAACGGGTTGACCCGAATTGACACCCCTATGTCACAATTCATGAAATTAGAATTACCTTTGCTATGGTTGATTTATCAGAAGGTCCTGCAACCCATAGAGAATAAATAATAAAAATTAAAACACAATTTTGTGAGAAAAATACTTCCATAAAGAACAGTCACATCTCGCTTCTAAAGCTCCTCCTCTACTTCTTATACTACTAATTTGAAGCCCCTCCTATGCCTCCAACTAAGGAAATAAAAATTTTCCATCTCACGTCATCTTGGGGAGAGGGAAAACTAATCTGAAGAGAAGAGAAGAAAAAAAAAAAGATCAGATTAACTGTTTATCTTATTTCATGGCACTGACACTGCCTATTATCTCTATTTCAATAAGATTATAAACAGATCAACAATCAAGATTAATTTTTTAATAATTTGCCAACGACACAGCCTACAAATGTTGAACAATCATCAGTACATAAGGACAAATCTTATCCCAACAAAGAAAGAAAGATTTCAGATTTCTATTCCAAGAAAACTCCTTTGTAGGAATCATACTTGGACTAATAATCCTATCTAAATTAGGATCGCCACTACTAGGGGTGTCAATTTTTAACACGACCCGAAACCGACCCGGAAAAATCCGGGTTATGGTCAACCCGGACTCATGTTCAACAAATCAACCCTTTTTAAAAACCGGGTCGAGTTCGGGTTGACCCAACAATCCAAAATTAACACGAAAACTCGTATTTGACCCGGAAACTCAAGATTGACATGTTTTTTACCCGAAAATCGAAAATTAACCCGATTTTTTACCCGAAAACTATCAATTTTGGGTCAACCCCGGGTCATTTGTGTCGGGTCGGATTGACCCGGACCCGAATCGGGTCAGGTTCGGGTCTGAGAACTTAACCCATTTTTAAAAAACAATTCGGGTTCGAGTTGACCCGAATGGTGCCGGATCAATTCCGAGTTCGACCCAAACCCAATCCATTGACCTGAATTGACACCCCTAATTATACGTGTTAAAAAAGGAGTAGGTAATCTAGCATTACAGTCAATTCAAAAGACTTAAATCCCTAAAGCTAGAGCCTTTGAGCAACAAAATGTTAAAATAACTGAAAGACCACATAAATATTCTATAGTTACAAAAAAAAAAAAAAGGTGCTTTCTTCCATTAATTAGAATCTTCACATCTCTAAAATGAAAATAGATACCATTCATAGAGCAGTCTTTCACCAAAATAACTCCTGCCCTTGCAAGAAGATTACAGGTTAAGGGTTATTCAGCCAAAAAACTCGCATGAGGAAAGAATCGAGAGCAGTCTTTTCCCCGTTGAAATAGGAACTGTGAAACTGAAAGAAAAATGGGTTCTGGTCCAAAAAACTTACCCTTTTGCAAAAACGAGTCGGGTTCGAGTTTACCCGAATAAAGCTGCGTCAATTCTAGATTCAACCCGAACCTGACCCCGACCCGTGACCCAAAATTGACACCCCTACTCTAGACCTTCAGAAAATAATTCTAATCGAATATTATAACTTCTACATATTTTAAAGTATGACTATTTCTTACATATCAATGTGGACACCCTCTAGAGACCATAAATCCTCCAGATTTGAAATTTGTGACTTTTGGGAGAGCCTGTGATTTGTATTTATAAGAGGTCATCATGATCTCAAAGTGCATGTGTTAGCCTGCTTAACTAGCTTATGCACAGTAGCAACTTCCCCTTAAGATGAAGAGGGGTGTAATACTTCTCCAGTACTAATTAAAAAGTGGGGTGGGGCTTCTCTACCCAACAATGATCGGAGTACAATGAAAATCTTGAACAGAGGGCTTGAAACATGAATAGAGTGCAAAATCATAATAACTTCATTTATATCTCACCCTTTTTTACTTTATGGCGCCATTATCTCTCATCCGAGTCCAAGGCATCTCCATGAAAGTCGCCCTTTATTAACCTCGCATAAACCAGCAACATCACACCAGTCAATCTTCTCCCACCCCACCGAGAGAGCTTTATTTATTATTTCTACCTGCAAACCTTCTGCCTGTTATGTTGGTAGAACTGAAAGAGAAGTCTATGGACTTCACCATAACTTCCAGTGGCAAAAACCAGGCGGTCCCTAATCCAAATGGGGAGTTTATCAGCAGGCCTTGAGAAATTTTGATTAGAGGAATTGTAAGTGTAACGCGAGTCTACTAATAACACAGCAGCAAAATCATGTACATGCCTGATGGCTCGACCTGATACCAAGAAAGAAATTAGTGTGAAAACAAAACAGCTTTCTAATATAAAAATCAAAATTTTTGTACTAAAAATTGCTTTAAGAAGCAGTATGAAAGCTTGACGCTTCTTAAAACAGCTTTCTAGTACATAAATTTTAACTTTTGTACTAAAAGTTGTTTTATGAAGAAGTAAGAAAGCCGTCCCAAACGAGGTCTAAGTCGTGAACTTCGTACCTATGGACTGATTAACCGCTTTCATACACAAGTTGTCGTAGTATTCTTTTCCTCTTTGTTTGCAGCTTCTTAAAATGTCAAAACCAGACTGAACTGATTCACTGCTGCTAGCTCTGCTGGTTTTTTGTGAGGTGTCTCCAAGCCCTTCTATATGCTTAATTCTTTCAATCAATTCAACATCAAATAAACTTGGATATGGAAGTCCAACCATAATAACACAGCGACCCATGCCATCACTGAAGTTTATACCTTCAGAGATCTTTCCACCAACTACGGCAAGGAGAATTGCACCAGAAGTTCCTGGATCAGCTTTTGAATTCCCACTGAGAGGATATATGCTTTCCTTGTATTCCCTAAGAACAACCTCCACATCCACGTTATTTCTGGGTTCTCTAAATAAACGCTTCTTCTTGAGAATTTTTGGCAGAATGCCAGAAGCCTTCCATGCACTGTAAACCTGTCCTTCGTACTCAAAGGAGGAGAAGAACACAACCATCCCCTCGGGAACTATTGCCACGAGATTGGCAATAAATCGACCCAGTTCTTCTATCTGAAAAACCACAGGTTTAATGCAGACAAAATTGTTCAGCTTAAAATAAGAACTTTGAAAATACTCGAATATAAACAACGGCCAAGAACAACACGAGATATTTTATTCAATTTATGTATTTACTACATAAAGTATTAGCGCATCAGAGAATGTGTCCTACCAAAGGAACCAAAAAAAAAAGCAACACAAGAAACAATAGAAGATTGGATTAGACTTATTTTCTAAAGATTTTCCTTAATGAGACAAGGAATCAAATAGCATTTATTTAGTTTTGAGGAATCAAGATTTTGTCTTAAATGCAAGCCCAAATGATTAAGTATATCTCAACTATGAGACTCAACATCATTATTAAGGAGCTCTGCTTGTGTCCTTGATTCCACACAAAAAACAAAAACAAAAAACAGTGCTCCTATACAGCAAAGAAACAAAAGGAGATTCAAATTCAAAGAGGGTTAATCAAATAAAGGGTCCCGCATACAACAAACGGTGTAAATGACAAGGAGTGTCTTTCTCAAAAATGGATTGCAAGGGACGCTAAGTCAACTGATCCTTAAAGGAAATGCCAAAAAGTACAACAAGGTTTAAGAGGGGCTGCCCATGAAGAGAATGATAGGACTTGCAACAATCCAAAGAATGATGTAAGGAAAATGGGTCTCATAATACACCAAAGGGACTACCTGATGGTGAGGGTAACGATTTTATAACAATTATAGAGCCAATTAAGAGAGCTGGCCAAAGAATGAGGCTTACAACTCAACAATAACGAGAGGCAGTTGCCCAATCTAGATTGGAAATCCCACAAAAGGATGCTAACCTTGGAGAACGAAGGTGGGGCAGATGACTCTACAACAAATAGAGAGAGCCACTGAGATCAGGACTTACAATAATCCTACCAAAGATAAAAAGTACTTCCTAAATCTAATGCAATAGATTTTATGTAGGAATAAATAATAAGCTTACAAGGTGATTTATAACCTAACCTTAAAAGATAAAAAAGCTCGACTCCTAGTCCCATATCTTCTAAAAATTAAAAGCTTACAAGGTGTATTAGAGCAATACATCAGCCGAATAATAGAAACTAAGTTCTCTTATTTGTTTGGTGGATGATTCTAGGCTAAGAAAACTGACAAGGAAGTTAGTTATCTAAGTAGAGATTGTGAAACCTTTTATGAAAATAAAACTAAACACTGAAATATCGAGACACATTTTAGTGTAATGGTAAGACTTTCTGATGCGGACAACCGACGGTGGATGATATTCAAAGGAAGAGTCGAAGATCGACGACCGAGATCACTCCGTTTTATTTTAGTTTATTAATTATATTTTGATTTAATTTTGCAATTTTTCTTTTTTACCCTTTTTATTTAAGAGTCTTGTCTTATGTAAGCCCAAGGAGCAAATTTGTCTTTTAGTTTCTTTTGAGGCCAATATATAAAGGCCCCTCTCTTGTATTAGGGATGATAGAATTATAATAAAATTTGTGTTATGCACTTGTATTCTTTTGGGAGGACGTTAGTGAGATTCCTATGGGAATGAATCAAAGTTTTCACCAGCCGCAGGATGGGTCCAAGCTCGTGGCTTGAAGTCCCTTGGAGAAGGGCAACATATCGCCCGTCAGTCTTCAGAAGAGTCCAATGCTCGCGATTTTGTCTTCTTTTTTTTTATTATTCTCTTTATTTTCCTAACCGCCACTTCCCCATCTCTCTTTCTCCTATTGGCCGAAAACTCCACCCAAACCCTAGGCCAAAAGACACCCAACCACCGGCCCAATCCCCTTCCCAAAGCCGCCGGCCATCATCCATCCCTTGGCTCCAAGATTCAAAATATAGCATTCAAATCCTTTCCTAAATTAGCTCCCTTTAATTTTGGAAACAATTTAAATTCATATTCAATTAAATTTGAATTTCAATTTTACTTCATAAATGAGAAAAACTATTTTAGAGAAGTCCCTCAAATCATGCAATTTTGAATTTTAAATAGGAGTTGATTTAAATCCACTTTCCTATTTTAAGATTCTAAATATAGCCACATTTAACCCCTCATATCAATCACCCATAATCATGCTAGCCGCCGGCCCTACCCCCTTCCTATTTCCTCTTTCCCTCCACTTTTCAAATTGATTATTGAAGCCATTCCTTATTCGATGCATGTTAACTTCAGAAAGTTTTTAAATTCAAATTTAAATTAATTTGAATTTGAAATTCTTTCTTAAAATAGGATGAATTATATTAGGAGGCTTTCCTTATATCTCCCAATTTGAATTTAATTAAAGACCTGTCATAATTCTTCTTTCCTTATCTTCATAATTCAAGTTTGGAAATTCCTTTAGTCCACATTCATCATATGTGGACACATTCACCGTATGTGGACACATTCAACGTATGTGGATGCCTTTCCTTTTTCCCCTCTTTTGGCCAACCCCCTCCGTTCTACATCACTTTTATAAAAAACTCTAGAATTAAACGTGCTCGCATAAGAGCAATCTTAAGATGAGTGACCTCCTAGGAAGTTACATCAGGGGGATAAAAATGTGAGACCATTAGGTCAAAGCAAGCAATATTTTGATGGTTTTATAAGTTTGAAATATTACATGAAGAGGTAAACAAAAATAACAGACAATCCTATATGAACTTGATATGGATAATGTTCTAATAGATTGTATTATTTATTGACAAATAACTTCCAAATACCAAAAACCATATTTATTGCCAACGGAATTATTCATACAGATTGATTTATGTAGTTAAACTTGAGATCAAGTGTACTTTGTCCATATAAAAGAAAATAATAAATGCAAAAAGTATGTGAATTCAAGAAAGGGGGAAAAAATCAGATCAGATCTGTTGCCATAATTAATTATTAAAATATGAAAATGTAAATGAAAAAAGATTAAATTGGAAAGTTAATATTTGAAAGCTTCATTACCATAAGGATACTTTAGAATATCACATAAATCAAATGTACTTTGTTTTGTAGAATTCGCAAGTAAACGAACAAATCCAACATAAATTACACATTTTGTAAACAAGCAGAAAAATAAATAAATAAGTCCTCACCATGCTTGGAGAGCTTCTTGAATTGTAGCTGAAATCAAAAGTTGACCCAGAAGGTCCACAAGAAACAGCAATTGGGAGAATACTCTCTGGAGGAACAATATGTTTGCATGTGAAAAATTGCACTTGATCAATGGAAAGGGCAGGGAGGAGGCGCACCCTGCTCTCCTCAATAGGCTGCAGAGTGCCTCCTGCCAGAACAATTGCATGTGTTTGATCCATAATCTGAATATTTTAAATTCAGAATTAGGTTGCAAATTCTTCAAGAAAGTAAATTTCCAGGAAATAAGTATGAAAATTGCAAGACCTCGGTAAAGATCCTATCCCCTGAAAGCATAACATATTTAAGATAAGCATCTCCTATTTGCCTCGAGTTTAGCAACCTTTGCCTAGATAGTATTATTCTTCCTTCATTGTCCTTATTTGTCAGTCGAAGTAAAACGTCAGCTAAAGCCTGGAAGCTAGACACAATGCTTCCTTCTACATTGATCCTCTGATTATCAGCATCTTCCAAAACATTTTGAGAGCCAGCTTTCAGGCCATATCCACTGACCTACAAGGATGATACAAAGCCATCGCATTTAACCAAAAAGTACTACATCAGGCAAACAAGAGAAAATTGGAAAATACCTTGTGAATAATGTTGCTCTCCTTCACATAATGAACAAGTTTGACAAAGTTGATGTTATCAATATCAAGAGAAAATAAGAATTCATTTATTGTCATCGAATTATCTTCCTCAAGAGGAGCACTTTCAGTCAGACAAGCACTAAATTTAGAGTCATCATCCTGATGGCTTAGCAATAATCGAAGGATCGACTTAGTTACTTCGATCAGAGTCTGGATGTACCGCCGATTCCCAGCACCTAAGCATTTTCGGAACTTCTCAAGGTAAAGTTGGAGGTGGGACAGAACCTGCTGCAACTGCGGATGGACCAATTGTAGTGGGATGAATGAAGTTCAGGAGTTAGTAAAGGAGAGTTTACAATTTCAGGTATACAAAAATGATAAAGTTGAAAGATTACATTCTATTATCACAATTTGTAGCCAAAAGAAGCAAAACATATATCTCTTACCATGAATCTTCCAGACAGAATGCTGCTAAAAATTTAAATTAATCTCATCAGTTATTTGATAAACAAAATGATGATCAAGTAGAACAAAATATTGAACTCTGAAACTACTTTAATCAATGAATAACATCGGCACAGATGACTTAGACATCTCTAAATTGAAAATTTCTACATATTTTTCTAATTTCACTTGTTTCAATAGCAACTTAATGTTCTGGAAGACTACCTTAGACATTGAAACATAGCTAAAACTGATCAATGGTGGAAACATACCTGCGCTGAAGTAATTCTTGCATTGTACATATTTGTGAGGGAGTCTGCCAAATTATGTGCCTCGTCTATGATTACAATGTTATTCTTCAGGTTTAGACCAAGTGATTCACGCGAAGATTTCTGGAGAAGGGACTGGTATGGAAGTACCACAAGATCAGCTGCTCTAATCATGTCACGTGAACCATAGTATGGACAAGTTCCAATCTTACTACCCAGTTGATGAAGATCCTCGATGTCTAATGCACCAAGTTCTCGAATTTTATCCTTGAATGATTTTCGTAAATTATTCTTCCGCAACATTGGGCAACCACAAGAATGTTTAGGACGGTGCAATCTCCTATTAGTATCTTGAACCTGTGTATCACACTACTACACCATGAGTATCATTGTTTTGACGTTCTCTTTATTAAAAAAATGTACATCTTGATATTGTTGATTCTTTCAGCAGTGAACAAAGCAGCAAATAAGTTACAAACTTTGATAATACTAAAAACCATTACTACCTCAAGTAAAATCTCATACTCAATGTTTCTCTCTTTGAGAATAAAATTAGCAAGTGCTGAGTAATAAAAAAAATTCATTATTACAAATTAGTCAATAGAATTGCATACCTCTTAAATCAAAGTAATTTTGTATAAGAGATAATAGCAGAATTGTTAATTAAATTTGTGAATAAATAATAGTTGTTAATTAATTTTATTAATTTGCACTAGCTGATTTTACTTTAAAATAATTATTTTATTTGCTAACAAGTTTCTCTTGTAGCCTCTTGTATAGCCTTGTATATTGTTTGTTTCTTGTTTTCCCATTATAATAGGTGGGTCCTTCAGTTACATGGATCAAGCAAACCAAAGAGGCGAACCGAGAGCAACTTGGGAGAGAGGCTAACGGAGAGCAATCCAAAAGTGTGAAATGAAGCGTGAAAAAGCAAGACCGAATTGATGCAAGAGGTGGGCGTAGGGACGAAACTGGGAGCTCGTTGTTTCTCTTGTGATTGCAGACGAAATCGAAGGGAAGGGCATTTGTTCAAGTAAGGAGGCGAGGGGGAAGAGTCTTGAGTTTCTTCCTACAAGCTTTGAGATTGTTTGGAAGCCAGGACAACAAGAAACCAATCTAGGGCATCGTTGGAGTTGGCAGTTTTGCAAGAATTTGAGGAAGAAGAAAGGATCTAGAGCTACAACAAGGTGGAGGTATATCAGTGAACTATTCATTCTTCCTTGTAATAGATCAGATTCAAGATGATCAGCTGATATTGTTTCTATATTTCATTAGCTTGTTTGTTGATAGTTGCTGATCGAATTGCTAAATACTATGCTCTTGTAATCTGTACAAGTTAATAGAAAAAGGAAAACCCTCTTTCTCCCCGTGGATGTAGACACTCCATGCCAAACCACGTAAATCTTGATTTTCTATATTTTCTTATAGCTGATTTGTTTGTTGTATATGTTCATCTTGCAAATGTTAAAGATAGAATTGCTCTAGAGATTTATTATATCTGATATAGTTTGCTGATTAGGAAAGATTCAATCACTTTGGATATTTGTAAGTTCATATTAGTGATTCTTTTTATATATATCATTTAGTGCAAATGCTTAAGTGCTAAACTAATTAATTGTAGAATAATTAATTAGTTGTTACTGTTTAAATGAATTGTAGCTAAAGATTCATACTAGTTCTTATTTTTGTTTCTTATCAAGTTGTTGCACTAAATATTTAATATATTGTAGGCAAATTTGAACTGGGTCCTTAGGCCTTCTTTTATTGTAGTTTGTGGATTCATATTAGTAAACTTGAAATAACAATTTCTTATATGCAACTTAAAACCCTTAATTGAAAATCTCAGTAGCTCTCGTTTGGAAAGATCCTAAAGTGTTTGGATTTAAAATATCCGAGTCAAAAAAGTCTTGAGGATAATATGAATGATTTCAATAAAATTGTAATTGATTTAGAAAATCTTAGAGTTAAGATGGATGATGATTATCAAATAATAATCATCCTAAATTCACTTCCTAGATCAAATACTCATTTTGTTGAAACAATGAAACATGCTCGAGAGACTTTATCATTTGAATAGGTTCAGAATGCTTTGAAATCGAAACAGATAGAAACCAAAATTGAAAAAGAATTAGGAGCTCTAGGTTTGAATGTTAGCGATAGATCAAAGAAGAAAAATAAATAAACAGATATGCTGTGGGCTCCGAAAATTCGGCCCCGGCCTCCGCATCGCTTTTTCTTATTCGGCGAGGGAGTTTTAACGAACTAAGTTCCGGGGTAAATTTTGGAAGGCAGATGGGTTTGTAGATAAGACACTACCCAGAGATTTCGCCCTCATTTTATGAGGACTTTATGATCTGAGTTCTGGTTTCCTATAGGCGCAAGCCCCTATAGTTAATTACCCCTCCCGATCACGAGAGAGAACTTTCGATTAAGGCTAGTCGTCAATCAGATACGTATAGATACGTGTTATCTGGCATATAGTAGCAGCAATAGGTTTGGAATATTAGATTTTGAGTTTAGAATTGGGTATTTGGAAAGATTTGAAAAGTTTGATATTTAAAATAGGAAATTTCACCATCGTGCACTTAAAGCGAATGGTGGGGGAATGGATGATAGACCCGATCAAGATCCCATGGTTCCGTCATCCCGGGCCATCGTGGTCCCTGGTCTACTTAGTCAGAGGAGGTAGTCGACCCAACCTGACAGAAGGATCCTTGTCGGCAGCCATGGGTTGCTTCGTCCAAGGGGACCTTGTAGACCGGGGTTGGATGTTTGTCTAAGGGGACAAATTTAAATCCACCTTAGCTAACAGAGGGCTTTGTGCCCTATCAATCATACCCTATTGATTCATATCTCAAGGATTTGATGCCAATAAGGAACGTATTGGCTCTGGCCATAACCGGTATCTGTGGTGCCATTTGACGGCAAAACCACTCGGTTCAGAGGGCCCCGGGTCGTCGTAACCGTTTATCCTGCGGTGCCATTTGGCGGCTAACCGCCGGTTAGAGGACACGTACCACGTCCTTACTGGCAGGAGATTGTTTTGAGAATGGATCCTAGTGATATTTTTGACTAGGCATTTCGCTCTTTGTGAGCTGAAGTTGATTTTAATTTGTCCACCTCGACAAACTGTTGCGGAAGGTGGATGGATTTTGCTTTAAGTTTTTGATGGATTTATTCCAATTTTAAATATTTTTAGATTTTGGGATTTTCTTGGAATTTTGGGGATTTTTGGATTATTGTGGATATTTGGGTGGAGCTTTGGAATATTTGAAATGGATTTTAAATATTCGGGAGATATTTGAAAATATTTGGGAACCCCTCCGGTTGAGATATGCATTCAACACGGCCATCATCGGGGTGTTTGGGAGTCATTTCTTTTTGATTGAACCTTGTCGACCCTATCAACTTATCGATAGGGGATCGGGTTTCTCGTAGGCTTTGTGCCTTTTGTTTAGTGAATTCTCTTGATTTTAGGCTTTGAAGGCCTAAAAAGAATGTATTTAGACAAATATACTGGTCGTTACAACCGTGTATTTTGTTAGGTAGTTCGAATCTTGTCGACTTCTATTGATATATATAGAAGGATCGGATTCGAATTTGAATTCACTTATTTCCCCGCGCAGCATCCCTAGACATCACGTGTGTACCAATAACACGCTCGCCGGGGCCCATGCGGGTTTGGATTGTATTTTCCCCTTTAGTGTACCTATGTGTATACAAATTAAAGTGCACGTGCGGGGATATTCTTGGAATAGACGCCTTCTGTCTGCTTGTATATGTGTTGCAGATCCGGTGGCGTTGAGTTGTAGATCGTAGACGCCTTCTGTCTGCTTGTATATGTGTTGCAGATCCGGTGGCGATGAGTTGTAGATCGTAGACGCCTTCTGTCTGCTTGTATATGTGTTGCAGATCCGGTGGCGTTGGATTTTGATGTTGACTCCCCCTTTCTCATTCACCGGGGATGGCTTTCTTTTGGACTTTGAAGTCTATTGATTGTCGCTTTGCTTTGAAAAGATCTCCTTTCGAGATCTTTAGTGTAGTAGAGTTTTTTCGTACATCGGGTTACTATTGTACCCGAAATACTTGAAGATCTTGATCACCGTTGTCGTAGGTGATATTCGTACTTGTGTCCACAATGGTTCGTTATGCTTACGATGTACACACTGTTGTTATCCACAAGTCGTTTGTAGCCATTTGCAGGGGATTGTTGCGTCCACCACGAGCTCCTGGAACTGATCGTAGGAGACCCATTGTTTCCTACATTATGCCCACCTGTCACCAATCTTAGGTGGTTTAATGTCTGAATTTATTTATAGAGGACAGGTCCTTCCATTATTGGTCTCCCATATTGCCTTCTCAATCAACAGGCATTGTAGGGATTGTTGAAGGAGTTCGTGCATCCAGATCTTGTAGTTTGAGTTTCCTCGTGTATGATCCAAATTTCGATCTTTGCATGTGTTTGGATCCAAATTCAATTTCATTCAGACTTGAATTCATCAAGTTTACAAGTCCCCGCTTGATGTCGTATAGCCTGAGTTCGAGTTAAGTTTCATTTAGACTTGAATTCCAACTTAGTATGAGTCTCCCACATTCATTCAGGTCTCCTATCATCCTACTGAATTCATCCGGATTTGAATCAAATGCTTGCAAATCTGAATTTCACTTGGCATTGTACAGTTCAAGTTCAAATGCATGTTCTTGTTGTCCACATCTTGTTCTAGTTTTGAATTCAGAGTACAAGTTCAAGTCTTTGTTCAGGATCTTCTGAAGTCCTTGCAAGTTCAAATGCATGTTCGTATTGATTTGAGTTTAATCTTGTTTCATTTGATTTTGACCCTTAGAAATCATTTAGAACTTGTTCAAATTTAGGTCCACCAGTCCTCTGTTCTTCGTACAAGTCCTCTGCTCATTTAGTTCAATTTCTGTGCATTTCTGTTCATGTACATGTCTTCTACATTGTTGCACAAGAAGGTCTTTATGTTGTTCAAGTTCTTTGTGCATTCAGTGAAAATTTCGGCAGCACCCCGGCATATCCCCCGTTTGGGGGAAAATTGGGGAGCTGGGCCTTCCCACCACGCTACTAGAGCGTGTATGGTAGGTGTCCTTGGACACCGCGGCCGTACAAAATTTCATCCCACCACGCTACAAGAGCGTGTATGGGGCCTTCAGCAGTACCCGTACAGTAGAACAGCAGTAGCGTACCAGAACAGCAGTGACTCCCCACCACGCTACAAGAGCGTGTATAGGGCTCTCCCGCCTCGTCGTATGCTTCGCACCGGGCTCCCTCCTACCGTGCTACAAGAGCGCGTATAGGTGGTTCCCCGGTCCGCTGCAAACGTCGAGAATGGGATTTGGAACATCATACCTCTCGTAGCAGTCGTCGGCGGTGTCGGTGTCGAGGTCGAGGTCGAGGTCGTCCCCACCACGCTACAAGAGCGTGTATAGGGCTTACCCGCCTCGCCGTATGCTTCGCACCGGGCTCCCTCCTACCGTGCTACAAGAGCGCGTATAGGTGGTTCTCCGGTCCGCTACAAACGTCGAGAACGGGGTTTAAGTCAGAAATTATACCTTGAAGTCCCGGCAGGCTGGCAGTGTAGGCTCGTTGATCGGGTACATGATGATCGAGGCAAGATGGGAATTCTTCTCTTTTTTTTTTTTGAATTAATTATAATTAATATTAATTAATTATAATTAATTAATAAATTATTTTTTTAATTAATTACATATAATTAACTATAATTAATTAAGATAATTAATTAAAACTTATTAAAATTAATTAAGAGCATTAGTTATAATTAATCTATAATTAATTATAACTAATTAATATTAATTAATTTTAATAAATTATAATTAATTAATTATAAATAACAATAATTAATTCTATAAATCATAATTAATTAAAATTAATTCTAATTAAAATAATTATAATTAATTAGATTAATTATAATTATTTAATCAAAATTAATTATAACTAATTATAGTAATTAATTAAAAATAATAATTAAATTAATTAGAATTAATTAAAAGTAATTATATTAATAATAATAAAAAAAAATTTCTTTTTTCTTTTTTTTTTTTAAAAGGAAATCCCTTGGTCTGACGGAATTATGGGATTTGGCCGAACGAGCGAGTGAGAGGGAGAGAGTCACCTTCACTGCGGCGAGCTCCCGTGGCCGCTTCTGATCAAAATGTCCTAACTCCCGATCCACAGGAAGGGAGTCGGCAAAGGAGCGAAGTTGAACACTGTTAACCCGCCGTATAAAACAAAAAGAAAAAAAAAAATAATAGACGTACCTGCTCCGCCGCTTCCCGCACGCCCTCGACACGACTCGCACGTCGATGTCTCTTCTCCCACGATCTCGGCATGACCTCGCGATGTTAAAGCCGAAAGAAACGAGAGAGCTCGGGCTCTCACTCTTTTCTTTCTCCCGCTCTTACCTCTCTCGCTCTTTCTCCTCCCAGCCGGATCGGAAGTTACGACAGTCTGATCGGAAACGACAGGGGAGCTCGCCCGCACGGAAGCTAACTTTCTTCCTTCCGATCGCTTCTCCGGCTCCTTCTTGGCTGTTCGACGAAGCTCCTTCGACGACTCTCCTTGCCTGTAGGATCGGAAGTTACGACAGTTTGATCGGGAGCAACTCGGGAGCTCGCTGGCTGCAGAGATAACTTTCTCCCTTTCGAGCAGCTTCTCCGGCTCCTTCTGGCCGCTCGACTTCGCTCCTCCGACGTCTTCTCTTCCTGTCTGATCGGAGCAACCGGCGAGAGCTCCTCACTGTGAAGGTAACTTGCTACCTTCCGCGTTCTTCTTCGGCCAAATCCCCAAATCCACCGAACTAGGGATTTAGTAAATACGGGATTTAAGCCGTAAATCCTTAATCCGGGATTTAACCATCGCCGGGATTTAACGCACGCACCGAAACCGTTGGCTGGATTTAGCCTGAATCCGGCCAAACCCCGTAACTTCGCCGAACAGAGAGGTAGAGGGAGAGGAGTTATTTAGTGTTTAATTAAAATTAATTTTAATTATAATTATTTTAATTAATTTTGATTAATTATTGTTATTATTTTTAATTAATTATAATTATTATAATTAATTATATTTAGTTCTAATTAAATTATTATAATTAATTTAATTAATTATAATTAATTTTAATTAGAATTAACTTAATTAATTATAATTTATAAAATTAATTATCATTAATTAATTTTGATTAATTATAATTTATTAAAATTTAATTAATATTAATTAATTATAATTAATTACAGATTAATTATAATTAATGATATTAATTAATTTTAATAAACTTTAATTAATTATATTAATTTATTATAATTAATTATAAGTAATTAATTAAAAAAATAATTTCTTAATTAATTTATGATTAATTAATATTAATTGTAATTAATTCAAAAAAAAAAAAAAAAAAAGAATGCTTGCCCCTTTGCCTCGATCCTCGAGCCAACACTACCAGCCCGCCGGACTTCAAGGTATAAGTTTTGAAACCTTGGCTCTATCTCTTACCTCGTCCCGCGTGTCGAGTCGGCGGTCTGCCTATACACGCTCTTGTAGCGTGGTGGGAGGGGCAACCGGCGCGACACCTACGACAAGGTAGGCGAGCGACCTTTGGTTCCGGATCTTGCCTCGACTTCCGTGCCCACCTCCGCCGGACTTCAAGGTATAAGTTTTGAAACCTTGGCTCTATCTCTTACCTCGTCCTGCGTGTCGAGTCGGCGGTCTGCCTATACACGCTCTTGTAGCGTGGTGGGAGGGGCAACCGGCGCGACACCTACGACAAGGTAGGCGAGTGACCCTCGGTTCCAAATCTTGTCCTCGAACCTCTTCCACCTCCGCCGGACTTCAAGGTATAAGTTTTGAAACCTTGGCTCTATCTCTTACCTCGTCCTGCGTGTCGAGTCGGCGGTCTGCCTATACACGCTCTTGTAGCGTGGTGGGAGGGGCAACCGGCGCGACACCTACGACAAGGTAGGCGAGTGACCCTCGGTTCCAAATCTTGTCCTCGAACCTCTTCCACCTCCGCCGGACTTCAAGGTATAAATTTCTAACTCTATCCCATTCTCGACGTTTGCGGCGGACCGGAGAACCACCTATACGCGCTCTTGTAGCACGGTGGGAGGGAGCCCGGTGCGAAGCATACGACGAGGCGGGTAAGCCCTATACACGCTCTTGTAGCGTGGTGGGGATGGTTCTCGACCTCGACCTCGACACCGACACCGCCGACGACTGTTACGTAAGGTATAACTTCTAACTCCAATCCCATTCTCGACGTTTGCAGCGGACCGGAGAACCACCTATACGCGCTCTTGTAGCACGGTAGGAGGGAGCCCGGTGCGAAGCATACGACGAGGCGGGAGAGCCCTATACACGCTCTTGTAGCGTGGTGGGGAGTCACTGCTGTTCGAGTACGTCACTGCTGTTCTGGTACGGATACTGCTGAAGGCCCCATACACGCTCTTGTAGCGTGGTGGGATGAAAATTTGTACGGCCGCGGTGTCTACGGACACCTACCATACACGCTCTAGTAGCGTGGTGGGAAGGCCCAGCTCCCCAATTTTCCCCCAAACGGGGGATATGCCGGGGTGCTGCCGAAATTTTCACTGAATGCACAAAGAACTTGAACAACATAAAGACCTTCTTGGGCAACAATATAGAAGATCTGTACTTGAACAGAAGAGCACAGAAATTGAACTAAAATGAGCAGAGGACCTGTACAAGAACAGAGGACTTGTGGACCTGAATCAGAATCAAAATTCAAATGATTTCTAAAGACCAAATTCAAATGAAATAAAATCAAGCTGAAGCCCAATTCAAATCATTTGAACAAGCAATTGAACTCAAAAAGATCCCAGAAGACTTCGAATAAAAGTGAATATGAAATTATACTTTTCAGAAGACCTGGAACAAGCACTTGAACCTGTACTTGAATTTGAGGACTTGGACTGCATGGGAGACTTGAAATTGTACTCTGAGCTCAAACTATATAACATTAAGTGGGGGTTATGAACTCCTACTCAAACTCAGATTGAACCCAAATTCAAATCAATTTGAACTCAAGCAAGAACTTGAGTTGGACCTCAAGAAGACCTGTACATTCTCGTTTGAATCGCTCTTTGTGGCTTTTCATTTACTGAGGTGTTCTTGCTGTTTGTTCTGTGACATTGGGTTGTATCGATTGAATGTTTAAGATCGTTGAAGGCAAAGCTTGAAGCAGTTTTCACGGTCTTCTTAAAATGCAACCAACAAGGAGGACCGGCCTCTTAATGTGATGCTAATCAAAGATAACAAGCCTATTTGCTTCATAAGATGCAACGAAGATCCTCCGTTTGAAATGAGATTCAAATAAGGTTCATCAGGAGCCTGAACCATACTTCAATACAAACAAACAACGGGGGACTCATGACGAACAAGACCTCAATGCATGAACTCCTACAACAATCCCTACAAATGCCTGTTGATTGAGATGGCAATACTGGAGATCGGCAACCAAGGACCATTTCTACAAACAAATGCAACATCAGCAATCCCACCTGAGATTGGTGATAGGTGGGCATGATGTTGGCAACAACGGGTCTCTTACAAATACCTTCAGGAGGTCGTAGTGAGTACAACAGTCCCCTGCAAATGAACACTTGTGGATAACAACAGTGTGTATATCGTAGGTACAACGAACCACTGTGGGCACAAGTATTGATATCACCTACGACAGTGGTGATCAAGAGCTTCAAGTATGTCAAGTACAAAGGCAGCCCGATGTACGAAAAGGACACCCACTGGCATAAATGAGGGAAATATTTGGACAAATCCGAGTTAAACTTCCCGGTGATCCAAAATCCCTAAATCCAAGAGGAAAACAGTTCTGATACCCACAAATACTGAAAATAACAAGTCTACTACGCCAAAGATCCTGAAGGGAGTTCTCCCTAAATTAGCAGTCTTTGACTCTAGAATCCAGAAAATCTTTCCCCAGTGATTGAGAAAGGGGGAGGGGGTCAACATCAAGACCAAATCGCCACCGGATCTGCAACATTCGTACAAGCAGACAGAAGGCGTCTATAATTATTTCAAAGTACCCCTACACGTGCACCTTAGTTTGTATACACATAGGTACACAAGGGGTAAATACAATCTCAACCCGCATGGGCCCTGGCGAGCGTGTTATTGGTACATACGTGACGCCTATGGATGCTACGCGGGTTGACAAGTGAATTCAAGTTCGAATCCGATCCTTCTATACGGATCAATAGAAGTCGACAAGATTCGAACTACCTAACAAAATACACGGTTGTATCGAACGGTGTATTTGTTTAAATACATTCTTTTTAGGCCTTCAAAGCCTAAAATCAAAAGAATTCACTAAACAAAAGGCACAAAGCCTACGAGAAACCCGATCCCCTATCGGTAAGTTGATAGGGTCGACAAGGTTCAATCAAATGGAAATGACCCCTAAACACCCCGATGATGGCCGTGTTGATTGCTTATCTCAACCGGAGGGGTCCACAATATATTTCAAAAAATGCATTCAAACCTATACAAAATCCAAACATTTCACCCCGATGATGGCCGCGTTGATTGAAGATCTCAATCGGAGGGGTTCCCAAATATTTTCAAAGATCTCCCAAATATCCAAATGCCTATCAAATATTCCAAAGCTCCACCAAAATCCCAAAAAAATCTCAAAAATATTTAAAAATGAAATAAATCCATCAAATCACTTAAAGCAAAAATCATCCGCCCTCCGCAAAAGTTTGTCGAGGCGGACAAATTAAAATCAACTTCAGCTCACAAAGAGCGAAATGCCTAGTCGAAAATATCACTAGGATCCATTCTCAAACAATCTCTTGCCAGTAAGGACGTGGTACGTGTCCTCTAACCGGCGGTCTGCCGCTAAATGGCACCGCAGGATAAACGGTTACGACGACCCGGGGCCCTCTGAACCGAGTGGTTTTGCCGCCAAATGGCACCACAGATACCGGTTATGGCCAGAGCCAATACGTTCCTTATTGGCATCAAATCCTTGAGATATGAATCAATAGGATATGATCGATAGGGCACAAAGCCCTCTGTTAGCTAAGGTGGATTCAAATTTGTCCCCTTAGACAAACATTCAACCCCGGTCTACAAGGTCCCCTTGGACGAAGCAACCCATGGCTGCCGACAAGGATCCTTCTGTCAGGTTGGGTCGACTACCTCCTCTGACTAAGTAGACCAGGGACCACGATGGCCCGGGACGACGGAACCATGGGATCTTGATCGGGTCTATCATCCATTCCCCCACCATCCGCTTTAAGTACGATATGGTGAAAATTTCTATTTTAAATACCACAAATATTCAAATATCAAATTTCTCAAATTCCCAAACTTCCAAACTTTTTTTCAAATCCAATCATTGCTGCTACTATATGCCAGATACACGTATGTTCTACGTATCTGATTGACGACTAGCCTTAATCGAAAGTTCTCTCTCGTGATCGGGAGGGGTAATTAACTATAGGGGCTTGCGCCTATAGGAAACCAGAACTCAGATCATAAAGTCCTCACAAAATGAGGGCGAAATCTCTGGGTAGTGTCTTATCTACAAACCCATCTGCCTTCCAAAATTTACCCCGGAACATAGTTCGTTAAAACTCCCTCGCCGAATAAGAAAAGCGATGCGGAGGCCGGGGCCGAATTTTCGGAGCCCACAGATTTCTGGCGACTCCGCTGGGGAATGGTTTCTCTTTCCATCTTTGGCTAGTCATATAAATGTTATAGTAGCAGTCAAAATGCTATGCTCTATATACGGTGAACATCAGGATGTGACATTTGGTTCTTATGCCGAAGATCCATCACTGAAAGGTCCCGAAATTGAATCTTTTAAATAAGATCAATGGAAATTTGTTTAGCAGGGTTTTTAATTCCATGCTAATTTTCCTGCTATCATTCGTCCTGCGTTATTCCTGTTTTATGAAAATGTGGGGTGATGATGTATCAATTCTGATCACTAACTCCTGTCTTTCATTTTTGTAGAATGGAAATGCAGGACACCCCAATGACCGTCCAACTGGGACGAGGAGCCAAGATCCAGCTGGCAAACGCTGTGATTGAAACTGGAAATGCTGGAGCTACCATCCACTTTGGTGGGCTCGAATTCTCAGCAGCTACTGCAAAGGCTGCAGCCGTTCCTGTGTACGGCGTAAACTCAGAAGAACTTTCTGGAAGATCCTATTCTGCAAGGACTGCTGCCAGAGGTACTGCTCAAGGAAGAACTTCTGTCTTTGAAAGACTATCCCAACCTGAGACCCTTACTGCAAAGAGGGTTGTCACTGGAAGAAAGATCTCTGTGGTGACTGCAAACACCACCGCCCTACCCAGAGAGACTGTTGCGCCTGGGAGGTATGAAACTGAAGCTTCCTCTTCTGGAGGAAGGCTTACTAGAAGGCAAAGGAGGAAGAGAAATGCAGAGCTGCGAGCTCAGCAGTTACCTGTACCAGTCCATCCCTCCAATCTGCCAGCACCAGAATCAAAGATCAATATCCCCACTCAGAATAAGTTCGCCAATCTAAAGTGGATTAAAAGAAATAGCTCTTCTGGTGAGCTCAAGAAATCCTTCTGGGAGCGTCGGCCTGAAGTTCCAGCCCCTCAGAAGATAAGAGAGCCCGAACGTCTGTCTGCCCGGGTACACCGTGTACTGAAGACAGTCAAGGAGAAGGGCTTAATGAAAAAGAAGTTCCAGAGGCCACTGATTGTTGAGGCCCGAAGAACTCCTCCAAGAGAGAGGCTATCGTCTGTTGTGATAGCTAAAAGAAGAAATTACCAACGCCAAGTTCCGCGGGAAGCACATCGGGGCGTGACACTTGGACCACATGTCCAAGAATCCGTCGCCGAAAGGGCCCAGCGGAAAGGCAAACAAGTTTGGAGGCCGAAGCCTCGAAATGAAAAGGTCTTTGAAGAAAGAGATAAGTCAAGCGTGACATCCGGAGCTGTCTCCCGGAGATCCGCCCCTGCCAACAAAACTCATCAGAAATGGGTCCAAAGGAAGGCCCATAATGACGACAATTATAATGACAGTCGACATCCTGGAGAGTCTTCCAGGAGATCCCGTCATTCTCCTACTTCAACCAAAGAGGAAGTTTATTTCGATCGTAGCCCGCAGATCGAAGAAGTAATCATTCCAAGTCAAGAGCCTGAAATTCAGTGGCGACGCCGCTCAGAAATTCAGGTGCAAAAAGATGAAGAAGAATATGACGATGATGATACTATGGAGATCGAAATGGTTCGTATGGTCAGTCACGCCGATGTTGAAGAGGAAGATGATGGTGATGAAGAAGACCAACAATCACAGCCGCGCGTACGTGTTTATCGACGTCGCCACAGGGCTAGATCCATTGCTAGCCAAAGTGCTCGCTCCTCAGAAGAAGGAGATGAGGAAGAAGAAGAGGTTGGAGAAAACCCCTTCGCTGGCAAAGACATCACACTCGCTGAAATGAGAAATCAGATGAGGCGACAAATGCGGAAGAAAGATAAAGAAATCTCTCAGTTGAATGATAAAATGACTGAGATGATGACTCAGATGACGGCCATGATGGAGATGATGCAGAAAACCACTTCTGTGGGCCCTGCACCGGCTCAACCCATCAACCAAGCTGCTAATTCTCAAAACCCTCAAGCGCCTCAAGCCTCAGGAGTGAAAGGTGTACTTGAAGGTGGCAAAGAAACTAATGATCCAACCCGCCAGCGTACTCCACAAAATGTGGCGAGTGCCTCTGAGCCTGTAACTGCAGCACAGCTTGATGGCTTAATTAGCGAAAAGATTAAGGCCATTATAGCGGCTGAACAGGCAGAGAAGCTGGTAGGCAAAGGTCGCCCGTACCCAGCAGAGTACGATCATGTGCCATATCCAAAGGGATATTCTGTACCGAAGTTTAATATCTTCGATGGCAATAAAAATCCCAGGCAACACTT
This sequence comes from Dendrobium huoshanense, assembly GCA_016618105.1. Taxonomy (NCBI): domain Eukaryota; kingdom Viridiplantae; phylum Streptophyta; class Magnoliopsida; order Asparagales; family Orchidaceae; genus Dendrobium; species Dendrobium huoshanense. The sequence continues at coordinate 83,914,031 of CM028359.1, read as the reverse complement.
GGCGCAGTTCAAAGCAACCTGTGGAAATACAGGAGGCAATGATGCTCTGTTATTCAGGCAATTCGTGAGCAGCTTGAGTGGAACTGCTTTCGAATGGTACGCCGAACTGCCAAATGATTCATTAAAGACGTTTGTGGAGCTGGAAGCCTTATTCGTGAAAAGGTTTGCCAGTGCAACAGAGAAGACTACTATCGCTGATCTTGCTCTAGATAAGAGGAGAAAGGAAGAGTCAGTGACGAAATATATAACACGCTGGCGCAATCTCAGCATGAAGTGCGAGCAGCAGCTGGAAGAAGAACATGCAGTTCAATTGTTGATGGGGAACATTGATGATAAAATGCAACCCTTTCTTATGCATGGCTTCTATTACTACCTTCCAAGATCTGTTGGATAGGGTGGCTAAGTTTGAAAAGTTGAACCTGTCAAAGTCAGAAAACTACCCTGATAAATCCAAAAAGGCTAAAGCTCCTGATGCTAAAAGAAATGATGTTTACTCTGCATTCCCTCCTAGACCTGATAAAGGTAAAAAGGTAGTATATAATGTGGATAAAGGAAAGCAGCCGATGCAATATGAAGAAAAATCAAAGCAAGCTTACAATCCAAACCCTCAACCAAAGTTGGTTCTTGGAGGAAATGACAAACCTCGAGTCTTTCCTGGTGGAGGAGAGCGCCAGAGGCAACCCACGGGAACTGGTGATAGAACGTTCCCTTCCCTCAAGGAGAAAATGAATAAAGAATATTCATTTAAAAGGGAGAGTGTCGCTAAACTATTTCGACAAGCACTCAAGAACGGTCTAGAATTGCCAGAATGCAAAGACCTGAAGAGTTCAAACACAGTGGCGACCCAAACTACTGCCCATATCATCGGGTAGTTAGCCATCCAATTGAAGATTGTTATGTTTTCAAAGATTGGTTAGAAAAGATGTACAAGAGGGGAGAACTGACATTATCAGATAATGTGTTGGTTCGTCCCAGAAAAGAATCCACCGGGTAGTCACGTCCTCTTCCGTACTCCCGCTTAAAGAAAAAATGAAAGAACATATTCAAGGTGAACAATGGGAGACTGTGGTCTCTAAGAAGACAACAAAAATGTTGAAACAGCTAGAAGGAGTTCCAGGTGTCAAGTGGAAGTCTCCTACTGAGCCGGTGCTGAATCTAAATGGTTGCCTGCGTCCAATGCATACACTTCTAAACAGCAACCTGTCCAAGCTAGCTCGTCAAAGTCCGGCAAAGCAAAGCCAAAGTCTTCTAAGAGGAAAGCCAAGTTGAAGAAGTCTATGACGAAGAAGACTGCAACTCAAAAGGCTATTGATAGTTTGGGTGAATATTACCAGACTGTCAGGAGGCCTATTAAGCTTGGTGATTTTATGAAAGAGCCTAAAATAGATGAAAAGGAAGAAGAAGCTGAAGATGAATCTCTTCCTACGGAGACATGCCGAGTCATCTCAACAACATTAAAAATATCAGAAAGGGAGAAATACGCTAAAGAAGCGGCCCCTGAATTTTGTCTGATGGTGTCATCAATGGAATTCAGTTCAGAAGATCTATGTTTTCCAGATGATGAAGATTCAGACCCAAGTATAGAATCACAAATGAAACAAGTGAAGTTGGGAGACGATTCCGAGTCTACAGATGAATCCCCAGACACAACAATGGCTGACTCTGAAGAGAATGCTTCATCAAACAAGTCTGAATCAGATGAGGTGGCCCAGGTGCAGTTGAGGAGTGGCAAAGTACTGCCGCCTCCACCAAAGAAGGGAATTCCTAACAAAGATAAAGGAAAAGAGATAATTATCAATGAAGATATTATCCTAAATGACTCCAAGAAGAAAGAGACTTCATCTAAGGGGATAGATTACAATATCTTATCCCACTTGAGGAAGATCCCAGCACAACTCAGCATATATGATGCCCTCTGATGTCTAAAGACCTTCGAGAAACTTTGATCCAAGCTCTTAAGGACCCCGAAAGATATGAAGCATATTTTGCTGAGCGCAATTTGACGGAAGTCTTGCAAGCTCAAAATGAGCCCCTCATCACTTTTGCTAATGATGATATGATGCTTGGAACGGCGGATCACAATCGCCCTCTGTATGTTACGGCAGAGAGCGACGGTATGATGATCAGTCGAATTTTGATTGATCCCGGATCTTCCGTAAATCTTATGAGCCTTAAGGCACTGAGATCCCTCTGCCTCGATGTAGAACATCTTGGCCAAGATAAACTGATGGTGCACGGCTTCAACGAGAAAGGGCAGAAAACTCTTGGTTCGTTTATGCTTCCTCTTGTATTTGGGGAACTCCATACGGAAGCCAAATTCCATGTAATTGATGCGGACACTTCGTTCAAGGCGTTATTGGGTCGCCCATGACTGCATGAATACGGCGTTGTCCCTTCAACATTACACCAGTGCATGAAGTATCTCAGAGAAGGAGAAGAATTCAGGATCTCTGGCGATATTCAGCCCTTTGCAGTACATGAAGTAACAGTTTATGAAGATGCTAAGTACTTCATGCCAAAGAAGCAAAAGTCGTCAAGTTCTCTTGAGGCTAGAGCATCAAATTCTAAGGCTGCAAAGAAATCCAAGCAAGAAGATGAGAAGAAGCGTGTGGGGAGAAAGAAGGCAGCGCCGACTCTTCCTAAAACATCAATCATTCCTAAAGAAAAGAAGAATGTACCTCATCTTGGGAGTGACACGGATGAAGATGATATCACCCCTGCCAAATCTAGAAAAGTATGCCAGTCCACGGATGAATGGAGTAGGCAGGTTGAATTTTCAAATGATGATTATGACTACGACTCAATCTACATGAACTCAGTGCAGAGTGTGTTCTCTAGAAGAATAGACAGTCTGTTAATTTCAGACAGTGTACTCGTAGTCACACGTGTTCCCTTGCAACATTTCAAGGAAATCATTTCGCGCGAAGTTCATAAAATTGAAGAACTCTCCACTCTTTATCTGCCTCCTCGTAAAAAGGGACTGTGCCAAAGAATGTGCTATATTCTACGGGAGTTCATGAAGAAAAGAATCATGACTGGGATTGCATGCTCCCCGACTCCGAGGAATTATTTCCTACGAGGCTACCCAAATTCAATACCAAAAATATTCAAAGAATGCTACGAAAGCAAATCAATATTCCTACTACCAAACGACAGCTCCGTACAAGCTTAGGCCTCTGGTATGGGAGAAGTCCGCGTCCATTACGACGAAGGGATATAGATGCATATAAAGGCATCGGGTTCATCAACGAAAATTCCTCCAGAAAGAGACTTGTCAAGCAATCACATGCGGAGAAATCAAATCTGATGATGATTATGATGAAATATGCGAAGCTGATGCTTATGATGATCAATCCGTAGAAGCTGAGCCTGCACCAGAAGAACTGGAAGATGGTGGACAAGCTGCTACGATGGACGAGCTCAAAGAAGTCAACTTGGGAACTGAGGAGGATCCTCGCCCAACCTTCATTAGCTCTCTTCTACCAGAAGATCAAATAGAAGAAATAAAAGAGCTCCTATGTGAATTCAGGGACTGCTTTGCCTGGACATATGCTGAGATGCCTGGCTTATCCCCTGATGTGGCAGTTCACAGATTAGCAATCAAGCCTGATGCAGTACCCGTCAAGCAAGCTCCAAGGAAAATGAGATTGGAGATTGAAGAGCAGGTGATTGCAGAAACGAAGAAGCTTATAGAAGCAGGCTTCATTCGAGAAGAGAAGTATGCTGACTGGATTGCCAATATCGTCCCTGTAAAGAAGAAGAATGGCCAGATTCGTATCTGCATCGACTTCAGGGATCTCAATAAGGCATGCCCGAAAGATGACTTTCCGCTCCCAGTATCAGAACTTCTAGTTGACAACACTTCCAACTATGATATGTTCTCTTTTATGGACGGATCGTCGGGCTACAATCAAATTAAAATGGCGCATGAAGATGAAAGACATACATCATTTAGAACGCCTATAGGCATATTCTGCTACACAGTCATGCCCTTCGGCCTGAAGAACGCTGGTGCCACCTACCAGCGAGCGATGACTCGTATATTTGATGATTTGATTCATCAGAAGGTCGAATGCTATGTAGATGACTTGGTCATTAAAGCATAGGCCGAAAAGATCACCTTCATGATTTGAGAATTGTGTTCGAAAGGATCAGAAAGTACGATCTGAAGATGAACCCTCTCAAGTGTGCATTTGGGGTATCCTCAGGGAAATTTCTGGGATATGTTGTTCGACATCGAGGAATCGAAGTCGACCCCAACAAGATCAAGGCGATCGTGGAGTTGCCACCTCCAAAGAACCTTCGCAACTTCGCTCCTTACAAGGACAACTGGCTTTCATTCGGAGATTTATATCAAATCTGTCGGTAGGTGCCAACCATTTTCAAAACTAATGAAGAAAGAATGTCCGTTTCC